>VBSM01000483.1:40340877-40375580 GCA_008086735.1 Cheirogaleus medius
CCTTCCAAGGCTGTTCTCTGCACCACATAATAAAACGAAAGCCCAGGAAAAGGGCATTCAGTGCTTCTGCTCTCAAGATGAGAAAATATAAGAAACCCATGAAGAATGTCCACCTAAAAGATAGGTCTTTTCCTCTCTCTCTCTAACTTTTCAGTCACAGTCTATATAGCATGGCCATTGCCTGTGTGTCAATATGGATCATTGAGTGTCCTCGGTGCTAAAGTTGGCTTATCAAGGTGGAACTGGCTCTTGTTCAGGTTAGAGATTTACAGTTAGGTTGTCACTTGATCATTAGGATTAATTGAAGTCATATCTTTATACTTTATAGAGACAACTAGATATAATTAGTTTATAAAATATAATTAGTTTATATAATATAAAGTTCATAAAACTTTATATTATTAAGTTAATTCAGGGTATACATTAACAATTTACACAATTCCCATACCATTTTTTACTTTTCGGGATTAGGCAAATTGCCACTATTTAAATCACCACATAAGCTTTTCTTCATATAAATGAGAAATGAGAAAGTACAGATGAGAAAAGCTCAGATTTTTTTTCTATAATCTTACTGTAAATATATAGACTCTGTAAATTAAAACTGCATTAAACATACAGAACAAAAAGTCCTGTGACCTTCTAGCTACATCACTTCCTATGTTGTTGGACACGTTGGACATTTGTAGCACAAATAAAATGAGTTTTTTCTCTTTGATTTCCAGCATCTTTCCTAAATTTAATATACTATGGTTCTATGAATTAGGTCACAGTAGTAAAAGTCATGCACATCTTAGCTTGTATTTCCCACTGTGTTTCCCTTAATGATTTCTACTGACAATGGAAGAGACAACAGCCACTAGATTCACAGTTTAATGTATCTAGACCTCCGGTGTACCCGTTACTCATAATATTTCAGCACCAGATGCCACATTTTTCTGAGGTTATTTACTTTCTATGTAAAGTTCTAAAAATCCTACTGGTATGCAATATTGACTTCTTCCATTTCAGAACATGAAAAAGCAGTCAAGTCTCTGAGCTTTCAATTTTTTATGTATACATTTTATTTGTCTTCATACAGAAGCAGTTTGCTTACAATTGCTCGTTGAAAAGCTATTCTATTTTCCCTCCCTATATTCCCCCATTAAATTTTTCTTTGTAAAATTTGATTCTAGTCTTCCCTCCTTTATGTTATATAGGCAGTGTTGTAAAGAGTAACTAAAATTCAAAAATAGAAGACACAGATTAGAAAGCTGTATGACAACTGAAGAAAGACACCTCCATAAAATCTGGTGCCATGGATCCCCTTTGCATACACAATAACACACTCTTTCTGCTTTTTCCAACCTACTATGTGCAGGGTAAGAAGAGATGAGACAAGGGAAATGGCAACCCAACTCTTCAGAAATCTTCTCCATTGGAAAGAAATTAGTTTAGTCTGTGGTTGCTTTCTTTGCTTTCTATTCGATTTAAATACCAACTAAGAAAAAGATGAAATATGAAAGTCTTTGCAAATGGCCTTTGCTTTTTGCTTTATGTTGTCTGGTTTGTAGGTTGTTTTTATTTTATCTCTGGCAAAAGCGGCTCACTCAACTTAAACACTGGCATCATCCGTGGAACAACTGCTTTTTTCTGCCAGATATTTTTACCTCACATCCCCATTGGTCTGTGGGATCCATTCATTCCCATAGACAGATTTTTTTTTAATCCTAAAAGAATTAAAATATTAATTTTGAAAAAAGTATATCCTATAAAATGAGTATAAATGTAATGGAACACTAAGTAACATAACAAATATTATGATTACTTTATAGATCATTATTTTAAAGTTGCTATATTTTATATAGTGCTACCCACTGATAACTCTCTAAGACAATGAGATCTTTTAAATTCCATAGATTAGGCTTAGCATCTTACCTAATGATTACCTAATGATTAATTCACTAAAATGTCTGTATTTACATGAGGTGACAATTTCCTAAATGCATTATAATTTTTTTCCCCAAAAAGTTATTGCATTTCATACTCTAGTTTTCTTAGAAATACATATTTTGTGATCATACAATGTGAGGGCCTTTCTAATCCATTATATTTATACCATCAAGTATAAAGTTTGATGTTAAAGGGTTTTTTTGCTGCAAATATAACTTAATATTTTTACTGAGTAAATTAACGCAGATTTTTATGTACAGTCTAATTATTACATATTTTCTAGGCTAAGGAATATTTCACAATATTCATTTATTTCAGAAGCAAATTTATTTCAGAAGCTGTGGATAAAAGCAAAAGATTACAAATTTTCCTAATGAAAGAACAAAAAGATTTTGGTACAAAATACTTTTGTTATTTCATTTAATAAGTATATCATACAGTTATTAAAATGGTGAAGATAATGAATTTACTTTCAAAAACGGAATATAAACCTACAATATATAATCAAAGAAATATAAATCATGGGTTATGGAATCATTGTAGAAAACTGATATTTATCAATGTATCGTAATTTTCACCTCTGTTTTCAGAATTTATTTTTCTATCACAAAGAGATAGATTAATTACAACTATGTGATCAATCATAGCCGAAATGGGAGTGATGTAGGGTTTCTAAATCTCTAGATTATCCAGTCAAAAAAGTGTGTTTAAACTTTGACAGAGAACTATGGCCACTGAAACTATACAAAATTGATCTATCCAGTAATAGTATAGAACTGATATTATTTTCAAAGTTTTCTTGTTTTCCACACATAGATATAAACCTATTTGTTTCCTTACTATTTTTTTAATACACCTGGAATCTTTTGTTTATGTATTTTTATTTCAGAATATTATGGGGGCACAAACATTTTGGGTACATATAATGCTTTTGCTTCGCCCAAGCCAGGGCTACAAGCATGCCCTTCCCTCATACAGTGCACTCCGCATCCATTAGTTGTGAGTTTACCCTCCCCTCACCCGCTCCCCCCTGACCAGCACCCAGTGAGTATTACCACCATGTGAGCACCTTAGTGTTGATCAGTTAGTATCAATCTGACGACAAGTACATGTGGTGCTTGTTTTTCCATTCTTGTGATACCTCACTTTGAAGGATGGGCTCAAGCTCTGTCCAGGATAATATAAAAATATATTTATCGATACATGTTAAGAAAAAACAATATTTCCAATGTAAAAAACATTTCCTCTCAGTGCATATTTTGTCCACTCTGAAAGCATTAGCTTAGTTTTCAGGTGCTTCTCTTCCATCGATAAGGACCCCTGTATTCATTTAACTGCTTATATGTTTCACTGTGGTTTTATCAACATTATCTTATTCTCACAATCAACTTTTGGTATCTGTGGGTCTCACACAAAGAATTATGCTGTCAAATCACACATGGATGAATCAAAGATTTTATCCAGGTTCAAGTTTTACTAATAATTCCAAGGATGCCAGTAGTCACCAGGGACAGGTGAAGCAGGGAAAGGTTCTGGAGTCTCCAACGTATCTGAACAGTTTCACTCTTGCAGCATTAGGACGCGCCCTGGCCCACGTTAACATGCAGGGTCTCTGGGAGATCTGTGGGCCATAACACTTACACAGAAAGTGCTTTCTCAGTTTCCCTGTTGGCGTGATCTTTTGTTCATAGATTCCCGGCTTGGTAACCATACGCAATCCTGTGTGATAAAGTGCAGCCACCTAAAAGCATGCCATAGGTTAGGATTCCCACTAGAAAACACCGCTGGGTTCTGCCAGTTGTGTTACCATGCTTACAAGGACGTCTGGACAGAGCGGTCACTTATTTTCTTCGCAAATGTATTCCCCGCACCAAGGGGAAAGAACAGATGGAGCATCTGCTGTTAAACTATTGACTTCTTATGGGTCAGAGGGGTCACTTCCGCCTCAGTTGATGAAAGATGAGACTAAGGAAGACAAAGGCTATGGCAAATTAAAGAGTTAGAATTCCTAATTATTTTTTTTTTTTTTAAATGCAGTGCTATGTTGAATCCGCCAAGTTTTCTGGTGTGGAAACTAGAAAAGTAAACACTTGTTCCTTCATGTATTTAATCAAGATGACACTGTCCCCTCATATTTCTGCTTCTTCCTTTTTCACAGATGTCACCAGCAAGGTTGGCTGTCAGTAAATTTTAGTTACTAAAACAGAGACCACAGACTTTGCCAGGGACCAAGGTGAGTAATATTTCCTTGGATTTTAAAGCAGACTTTTTTTCTTGTCTTTATTCTCTAAACAATACAGTAAACTATTTATATAGAATTTACCTTGTTTATGTATTATAAGTAATCTAGAGATGATTTAAAGTGTATGGGAGAATGTGCATAGGTTATATGCAAATACTATGTCACTTTATATCAGGGACTTGAGTATCCAAAGATTCTGGTATCCATGGGAGTCCTGGAACCAATCCTCCATGAACATCAAGAGACAACTGCATATATGTGTATACATACATGTAAACATATATATATACATACTTTATATATGACTAAAAATGGATTTAAAATGAGTGAGATGTGTACCATGTGGGGGATGGTCACTCTTGAAGCTCAGACTTGTGGGGGGAGGGGGGCAAGGGCATTATTTGAAACCTTAAAATTTGTGCCCCCATAATATGCTGAAATAAAAAAATAAAATAAAATATCTTTGCTAAGAATTTTAATATTGTGTTTCTTTGGTGGTGGAATTACAGGTGAGAAAAAGTATCTTCTGTATGCTTTCTTTATTTTTGTTTTTATTTCATGCATTGCAAATAAAAGTAAATCACATCCTCAGATTGTGAACTACTAATTTTACACAGATGTTCTCAGCCCTGCATTGAACGTCAGTGTACCTTATATGCACTTGATTGCACCATTAAGTGACCAGATATTTTAAGATATCTAAAATAATATTTAATTGATTGACCCATTTCCCAATCCTCATTTCAGATGATTTTAATGCAAATTTGGAAACACTTTTTCATATATACCTTAGTACTTATTCATAATTTCTCTTGCCCATCTCTCTCATGTATTGCTTAATTTTGCATATTTCAAGACTGCATAAATGAGAAACTCCTGCATTCTTATGTAATTGGTAGTATTTGCTCAACAGGACTTTTGTGAAGGAAAGTTCATTTACTTTCATGGGCTACATAATAGCCCATTGTATGACTATATATCATAATCCATTCCTTGTTTTCTTGCAAGTAGGCATCATGACCATTCCTTTTCATGTATTATAAAAATATTTCTATGAAATTTCTTGTGGACTTTTCCTATTATATAGTGCAAGATTTGCTCTAGGGCAGTGTATCTCAAATTCCAGCTCACAATTCTTTAGTGGCACAAAATTAATTCTGTGAGTTATGAACAGAATTTTCAAAACATAATTGAGTAGAATAGAAAATGACAGAATGCCATTTACAAAGTAAGGCTACATATTTTTCTTCATTAACTTTTCATTATTTTTTAAATGTGTATGCTTCAATCAAATGAAGTTTAATTGCTCACATTATATGTATGAGTAGATTTTCTAGTTCAAAATATTTGCACAGCATCAACTTTACCAGACAATGACTATTTACTGGATATCATTATATCAATCTATATATACACCAGAAACCTCTAATATCATAAAACTTGTTTAAATTGTTCTAATCTAATGACTTCTAAAATGCATTTATGTTTTTCCTCAGCACTTGTTAATTAGATTATCTTCTCTATCTCTTATTGTCCATTTCTGTTTTACATTTCATTTTCTTATAAATAAATCCCCATACCTTTCTTTTTTTCTATTTCTTTCTTTCTTTGCTCCTTTTTTTCTTCTTTTTTCATTTTATTCATTCATTCATTCATTCTTGGAGACAAGATATTGCTCTCTTGCCCAGGCTGCTGAAGTGCAGTGTTGTCAGCCTAGCTCACAGCAACCTCAAACTCCTGGGCTCAAGTGATCCTCCTGCCTCGGCCTCACCAGTAGTGACCACCATGCCTGGCTAATTGTTCTAATTTTTTGTAGAGACGGGGTATTGGTATGTTGTTCAGACTGGTCTTGAACTCCTGGCCTCAAGTGATCCTCCCATCTTAGCCTCCCAAAGTGCTAGAATTACAGGCACGAGCCACTGCTCCCATCCTCCATCCCTTTCATTCTGTTGTTTCCTGGACTTTCTATTTCTCAATGATCCATGAAATTAAAAAATGTTTATGCTCTTTACATTCATTGTTTATCAGTTATTTGTGTTCCCAATACTTCCTCAGAGGTGTTGGCTTATGTTTTCCCTTCATATGTGGTGCTTCTTGATGTGATATTGAACTTTAATATAAGTTTTATTTTTCCAACCTGTGATTTATTCTGAATCAGTGGATTTATGCCTTTCATCACTTATTTCTTTTAATATTGCCCATCCCCATACCTCCTTTTTATTTTTTTATTTTTACACCTAGGTTGCCCTCCTATCTCTTAGCCTCTCTTTTATATATTCTACCTCTTTGCTTCTCCACACTTTCAAGAATCATTTCTTTAGATTTCTATTTCATTTATTTAGTCTGTGTTCATCTGTTTCATATCAGCTATTTAATCATTGTGTTATTCATTATTAATATTTCTGATGTCATTTTCATAATGTATTTTTACATACTCTTACTTTTGATACCTTCTTTTATTCCATTATGTATATCGATCTACTTATTCTATAATTTGTGTCTGAGAATGTCAATATCTGGGATTTTTTCCAGTCTCAATATCTTCTGCCCCTTACTCTCACCCTCTTTCCTACATTGTACTTTCTTTCATGAAGGTTTGTGATTTTTTTTTTTTTTATTGTTAAGCATAATGAAAGAAGTTTATCTGTGGAAAATCTTTGAGGCCCGAATTGAAGTTGCTGTGTTTCAGAGAGAATTTGTTTTTATTTCTTCCCCTGGCCTGGACACTCCAGAAACTGGGAACACTTATATACACATTTTTAAATTGTGTATTTTGTGACCACTCCATCAAGACTGAAGGTGAAAACAAGTACTTTTTCTTGTTGCCTCTATGTATTATAAGATCATTGTTTTCTTAATACATATTAAAGGTAAACAATGATGCAGTCCTTTGGGAGTGGGCTCTCTCACCATGCTGGACGGAGCCTGGACCCTGTGCACCAGCTCCTACTTTCCACAAAGCCATCAGATAAAAAGTCAAGTTCATCGAGACTAACAGGGGACTCTGGGCTGCCTTCACTTATTGGATCACTCACTTTTCTGGATTCTTGTTCTCACCACATTTTTTGATGCATTCTGAAGATTTTTTTCCACTGTCTTGCCAGCTCAGTGAGTGTGTGTGTGTGTATATATGTATGTATTTTTATTTATTTCAAAATGAATGGTTTGCTACTCTGCCATACTATTGGAAAGGCTGTCCATACTGTTCTGAAGTTGATTTTTTTCTCATATATGGCACATGCTAAAGGAAAATAAAATTGTATTGAGATATCACATATTTTTCAGAAAATATAGTGATATTTTATCTCATTATTACAAAAATAACCAAAAGGAAACAATCACTCGTTGAAGAGAAAATGCTTAGAGTCTTGAAGAAGAGAGAGAGAAACATACTATTATTGGCTCGATAGTATATTAGCTTAAATAGCATAAATTGACAACATAATGACAAATTACGTACCATTTAATTTATTTTATAGTCTACTGATATGCAGGTGTTAATACACAAACACATATTTAAACATTATTTATTAAAGGAGAGAGAATATATTTACAGAGCATTAAAACATGCACACACACACATACGTATACACATACACACATTTCAAAAGCTGAAATAATTTCACAAAATCACATAAAAATCTCACTGCCGGCAAATTTACCTCAGCTTTATTTACTCAGACAGTGCAAATTTACACCCAGGGCCACAGCCACTGGCATATCCAAAGTGCTTTATACACTACTTATTACGGTTTAGAATTGAATTTCGCCATATTGTCAGAGCTAATAAAACCTCAAAATCAAGTCCGTTCACTCCTATGACAAGTACCACAGGCTCTTACCCCAGAGTGGCTATCTTCCCTCACTCTGACGGCTTCCAGAGAAATAAAGAGCCTCCGTGCCATTCACTGTCATTTATTTTCAGAAATTTCATTTTCTTTTAAAGATGATTCCTTTTCTATATCCTTCACAAATGATACAGGGAACGAACACATCATGTCTTTGTTGCTGCGGAAGGTACAAGATATTACTTTATTCCACTAGTTCCCATTATTATCCCAATGAAACCTGGAGCTTGAGTGAAACTGGCACAAAAAGATGCCATGTGAAAATATGTCACATTTGTATGAAAATTTCTCAGGACTCAGTTATCAGAACCCTGCAATGTGGTCACTAACTGAGCGTTCAATGCATAAAATTAGAATTAATCAGCTAAATGAAATTAATAATCAGTGACATTTGTGGGACATTTTGTGGTTTCATGCTTTTCAGCTGAGGTGGCATCTGTGTTCTGAAAGGATCTGGTACGTAACTAGAACCTTGGCATGTACAGGCTGCTAAAAGCAGGAAGCTGGTTGAATAATACAACATCTGCATACTCCATCTCTACTTCCAAGACTGAACTGAACCTGGTCACGTGGACCAGAGCAGGTTTTTCCTGAATCTTCTAGGAAGCAGACCTTGCCATGTTAACTTTTGGGTCTTTGCAGACAGGGCTGAGGCACTAGACAAGAGATTAAGTGACTATTTATCTTCCTATATTCAGTTCACTCTTTGCACCTCTCAGCACTCTATGTAAACACAGGCGATGAAGACATTGAAGACCTTCACACACAGTATCTGAGAGAGGAAGAAGGGAGGTTCTTGCTGGGAGGAAGCAGTCTTGCCCTCTGCTCTGACTTGTACACGTGCTATTGAGAAAGGTAGGCACAGTGAACCCTGACCACGCTCAGTGCACACGTTTCTTTCCTGGCAACCTGTAATTCAGATGCACTTGACCAAGTTTCTCAACTCCGTCAGGTGCGAGCAGATGTTATTTGAGGTCGATACATGATTTTTCTCCAAAATGATTAACACCACCAAACTAAAAACAAAGCGTGAGAGGGCAGAAGCAGTGAGTGATGTGTGAAAACAAAGGAGCACACCTTAGATGCACACGGAAAGAAAGACGGTGGATAAGAATTTAACGGGGGGAAGAAGGAAGTTACGTGGCACATGTATGTGTCAAAATATTCAATAATGAGAATAATTCTGAAGAACAAAGCATGGGGTAATAGCAAGTTATTCTTTATTTTTCTGCCTTTTCCATCTCCCAACATCTAATCCATTTTCTACAGACAAGCCAGAGAAGTCTTAAAATATAAGCAAGACTTTCCCACTTCCCTGCTTAGGAGCTTTCATTTGTTCCCCCTGTACTTAGTGAAAACACCTGGAGTCCTTGCCGGGACGTCCCTGTCTCTGTCCAACACTCCAGGGTCACTCTAGGTTATGTCTTCTGGCCATTCTTCTGCCTCGCAAACATGCCAAGTCCCCTTGCTCCAGGGCTTTCTACCAAATTGACTACCTGTCATAAAGGTTTTCTCTTGGCTCTTTGTACAGCTGCCTTATTCTACTCTTGAAATCGAAGAAACCATCTCTGACCACCCTCCTCACTCAGTGTATTCCCTTCACAACGTGTATTGCAATCTGCACATGTTCTCCTATCATTTGTCTGCACGTTTTCTGCCTGTCCCGGGAGAATGTAAGTTCTATGAGGTTTACTGAATGTCTACTGTGTAACACATTATGCTTAGAGCTAGGGACACAAAGACGAATAACATATCCCCAGATGTTTGTCTTATGATATGCACCTTCTGGGTAAAAGAGAAAAGGGCTTAAGAGAAAAATAAAAATGCTGAGATTGTAAAACTGGCAACTAGCCAATATTGTCACAAGGGCATCTAACCGTTTTTGTTTGTTTGCATTTCTTCCTGTTTTAGTTATTGTTCTAGCTACTTAACTTTCGCTTTATTTTTTAAACTTTCCTTAATAAGAAAATAGCCTTTATCTCCTGTGACTCTTTGACATTTTGATTTTATAAATGTACATTGTTGGGGGATACAAATGCTTCTAATCTCTAATAATTAAAATAAACAGTAGATATTAGGACAGCTTTGAATATTTGAGCTACATACTTTGCATTGACATTGCCCAGCTTGCTGCTACAATTTTTTAAGCTGTGTAGATATATCATAACCTCTTTCTGTTATTAGGTTAATGCAATAAAACCATTTGCAAATTTGCTTGCTTTTCCCCAGCAAGCTCTTTATAAGTATAATGCTACTCTTATTAATATGCCTTCATTGTCAACACAATGTCCAGTCACCTGTGATTGCCTCAAGATTTATACTCAATATTTTGAGAGTTTGACTAAAATGCAAAGAGAAAGTTTTATAAACATATCCCTCCAAAAATAAAATAAATCTTTAAATCCAGATCTTTAAATCTGGAAGTAAACTTTAACCCAG
The DNA here is from genome assembly GCA_008086735.1 of Cheirogaleus medius. Lineage (NCBI taxonomy): Eukaryota > Metazoa > Chordata > Mammalia > Primates > Cheirogaleidae > Cheirogaleus > Cheirogaleus medius. The sequence goes on from VBSM01000483.1 coordinate 40,351,339, forward strand.
AAATCACAAACCAGACTCAAAAGCCACTAAATTTGGGTTATTCTTTGTTTGCAGTGTCCCTTCCATTCTGTTTATGCTTATATTTTATGAGCTCTTCCCAAAAATCTAAGAACAAATATCACTGTATGTATGTCATGCTATTATTTTAAGTTCTTTAAGAATAGAAAGTCTCAAGAGAAAAGGAAGTTTCATGTCTGTTATATATGCAAATATAATACTAACATCAGTATCTACATACTTTCTAGAACTTGCATGAACATGAATAGATAGATCAATAGATGTTGATTTTCAACTTTGATTTTATTTCTAACTTGAGAGTATTTCACAATACTCTTCATTGCATTGATGCTTCCCTTTTTGGTTTCATCTAACAGCTATTAATCTTTTCTTACACCTTAAAAACTTGGAGGAAAACATAAGAATTCTAAACAGGTCACAATATCCCCACAAGTAGCTGTTATTGGAAATATGAATGCTTGAGTGCACACCCAAGAGTCATCTTTAATGCAAATTCTTAGCCAATTATATTACCAACATCTGTTTCAATGATGCTTTTTGATATAAATTTTGAATCTAAATATCAACATGCTAAGAATCTGGAGAGGTGGTTGTAAAGGGAACATTTTATGTTCTTTAAACATTCTATTCAAATAAACACTTAGGAGTTCAGCTGCTTATTGAAGTTTCACAGTCTGAATAATAGAGCTCACCCCAGCCATCTGCTCAGGAGGGATTTATCTGGGTATTACTTTTGATTCAGCAAACATTGTCCTGCCACTAATATTTTCTATATTCTTCTTGTACTTCTTATTGAAAAAGAATTTGGAATAAGCTTTAGGTAAAAGAAACAATATTATTAGGGAATGGATAGCTAGGGACTTAACTGATGTTATTATTTATCAGTTAGTTTCAGTGTAAGACAAATTATTAAGTAGATGTGAGATTATATTTTCTGAATATCCTTGTACAATGCAAAACTAAATTCCTTTTGGGTGTTAAAAGATTTATAACTGAGATCTAAGTGAAGAGATGGATAAAGGATAGTTAGAAATCTATATGATGACTCATATTCCTTCTCACACCCAGGGAAAACTTAAATATAAATCTTCTACTGACTAAGAAAGATTAGGAAATTTATTTTCTGATTTATATTGAATCAATAGATATATTTAAAAGAAACTCAAGGTCACAAGCTTTTGACCAAGTCATAGGATTATAGAATAATAGAAATTTCTCTGAAAATACCATTAGAAATCATCCTATCCAACACTCTCATTTTATTGTGATGGATTCAGAGACTCATACCAAGTATTTAGCAGGAGATCAACTAAATAAACCTAAAATTATTGTTATTCAAGTCTTTTAGATTTTGTGGCTCTGAAATATATCACTAACTCTCCACATTGTTTAGCGAAATGTCTTAAGGGAAGCAGGCACTTACTATTTTAGTTAAATAAATTTATTACAATTTCCACACCCTGTTGGAATCTGAATATTTTCCTTAAAATGTAGAAATGTACAATTAAGGGTGAAAGCAAGATGGGTGACTAAAGAGATCATTTCCTGGACCCTCCCGGAGGGAAGGAAGGATTTGAGATGGAGGAGAGGGGAGTAAGGACACAGCTCAGGTATCGGTCAGAGGAATAAGTACCAGAGCCTGCCAGGGACCTGACAGAGGAAAATTGTGAAGCAGAGAAGAAAGAGAGAAAGGGGAAAAAATGGTATCAGTGAGGATCAAACTCAGGGAGGCCTAGAGCCAAGTGAAGGTGTGAAGCTGGACCCCTGTCTCCTTCCCACACTCCTCTGGTGATCAGCCACCAAGTTACTTGGAAGCTTTTCCACCCCCAAGAGCCCAAGCACTGCAGCCACCACAGAACTGTGGGGAGAACTTGTGTGATCCTAGAGTTTGGCCATTCCATGCAGGTTCCCCTCCAAGGAGAGTGACCCAAAGGCCACAGCCAGCTGTCTTCCACACAGACTCTCGTCCGTCCATGCCCCACCCCACCCACTGCACCCGAGACAGCAGTTTGAGCCAAGAATTTGCTGAGCAGCTGCCTCTCCCCAGCGGACCCGTCCTCCAGTCTGAGGTTTCCACAGAGTGGTACCTATGCCTTTCCCCTTGAGGACCAGAGTGCACCCAGGGTGCCCGACCCGGGAGCTCCCTGCTGCAGACATTTCCCAGAGACGTGCATCCAGACACGCAGGCCAGATCCCATGACCCCAGGGCTCAGTGGGTTGGTTGCTAGGGGACACAAGGAAGAGATTTGGGAGCTGGACTTGGGAGGCGAGGGAGCCCACATGGGCAGAACTGATGGGAGGATACTGTGGGGGTCCGAGATGCGGCGATCTGGGGGAGCAGGGAAGCCCGGCTGTTGGGCTAGTGTGGGATCTCTGGCGGAGAAGATCTGGGCCCGCAGTGCCATAGCAACCCGGTGAGGCATGTACAGGAACCCATTTACAACCGGAAACCAGAGGGCAGGGATAGTGCAAGAGGGGCGGGCTCACTCCCCACAGCCAGTTGGGGAACTGCAGCCCCTTCCTCATGAGCAGCCTTGACCCTCCTCCCAGCAGCTTTCCCTAGCAGCCAGCGAAATGACCTTGGAGCCCTGCTGAGGCTCAAAGCCATGCTGTCAGACTGGGGAGGGTCCCCTGGCAGGGAAGATCCCAGCCCAGGACACCATGGCAACCAGGTGTGGTGCATCCACATGCTGTGTTTATACCAGACACTGGAGGGCAGGGGTAACACAAGTTGGGCGAAGCTCACTCCCGACAGCCAGTTGTGGAATAATGACCCCTTCCTCATGGGCAGTCATCCCACTTTGAAGAGCTTGCTCCAACCCTCCTCCCAGCTCCTCCTCTTAGTAGCTGGGAAAATAACCTCTGAGCCCTGCCAAGGATTTGCAAAGCCTTCCAGGCTTGCACAACCTGAGGATGCTCAGCCTCAGCCTCGCTTCTCCACTCACCTCTGCTGTGGTGGAGAGCAAGCAACCCGTGGGAGCTACAGGGCCCCTCCCAAAGCCTGGGGCATTCCACTGCTCCCCCTGAGTGACTGGAAGTTATTACAGGCACAAAAGAACATCTCTGCACTTGGCTATTTCCAGCGAGCATCAACACCTGACAGGTTGAACAACTCTGTAGTTCATCACAGCACCTACCAACACAATCACTCAGGGTGTGGCTGATTCTTACTCACAAGCACCAGCCACCGTCTTGGAGATTAACTTGGGATCCCAGTACGAGTCACATCTCTGGGAAGAGGTGAAGACAGCAAGATAAAAGCAAACTGACGGAGGGGGCACTGCATTTTAGGAGAGAAACAAAAGTTACAGGAAGCTGGATCTGTGAGAGGTCTCCCTCTTCCACTGCAGACCCCTGAGCTGATCCTGGAGCTTCTCAGCAGCGTCTGTGCAGAAACACTCCACAAGAGAGAAGGTGCAGCAGAGATCGGTGCCTGCCAATCCCAGGTTTCTGCAACCACCACCCTCCTGAGAGCCCTGGTGCACAGGGCCAGGCGGCTCAGACCCGCCTTACAGCAGTAGCTGCTGTGTCACCCCTGCCCCTGGGGAGGGAACAGACACTTCCACATGTTGTGCCATGTGACGGGGGTGAAGCATGCCTCCTCCCCGTGTGGGAGCAGACCAGAGCAGGAGCCCCAGAAACTACAGGTACCACTTGGGAAGCTTTTTTTTTTTTTTAGTTTCAAAGTATGAGGTGAGAGGATTCTGAGATATTTCACATTTAACATTGCCTTGGGCTGAAGATTGAGGCATGACTAAGCAGGCAGTGGAAAGGACCCCGAACGTGACCTTTACTAGTTATTGAAAAGGATTGTTCAAGTTTCAAAAACTTTAAAAAAAAATAGAGGAAAAAATCCAACTTTTACTCAACATCTTTGATGCATTTTGAAGCTTACATATAAAAAGCGGCCTTTGTTCTGGAAATAATAACTAGGTTTGTAGACACAGGGCACATGGCAGAACAGTCAGAAAAATACACGTTTCTGAAAGGAAACTCGTCAGAGTTATCCACAAAAATGAATCTATTTTATGGATTCAGAGACAGATTGTTGTTTACTACTTACTGAGCCTCTTTATTATTAAAAATTATTCAATATTATTCCTGTTTATTCATCAGGAAATAACTTAAAAAACCCCACTAAAGTTGGTACCTTTCTTATTAGTCATTAGACACAAGCAGAAGTCCATTTATTTTCCTACTTTTCATGTGCCTATATATCCATGCTTTATTTAACCAATTTTTCTGGAAAACTTTTTGATCAGAAGTTATCACACTGTCTCTCCTGGAAGCTGACTCTGTAATTTCTAATTTATTTGTTTGGAGATAACTGAATAAAGCAATGGACAAGACTAAGAGAACCAAGATTCTTTGATTTTCCAGAAATCTCCAACTTCCATAATAAGGGCCTAATTACATATGGGAAAGAGTGATTATTGGATACACAATATATATACACACACACAAAACAAACTCCTGTAATTACGTGCCCTTTTTTTGGTCAAAGCTGTATGATTTTCCAGAAATCAATACTTTATGGAGTCAATAGTCAGTCCTTATTGCTACCGTTTTATCTATTAATTAAGAATTGTTAATGAATACACAGCCATGTCATATAGACTTACTAAATTGGAGCAATAGGTAAGCAAGAAAAATTTCTGAGACTTAATTCTAAAATGTTGTGAAGATAGCCTTAGTTATTCTTATAAAAAATTCAATGCCATTTTATTGCACTCATTTTAAACAGTCAATTGCTTTCCCTAAAGCCAAATTCTTACACCAGAAATTAAGTTAAATTTTAATAATTTGGCAAGTGCTCTTTGAGGTGATATTCCCTAGTGTCCTTTCAGGTGTGACTCTAAAGTATTATATAATGGAGAGAAAGGAATTCACCCACCTAGCAGTAACTGAAGTAGTATAAATTGTCACTCCACAGCTAAGAACATGAGTCCAGAAGATATTCTTATTAGGTACTTGTATTGTGAGGTCTTGCAGGCTCAACTGGAAGGTTTCTTCTGGCATCGCTACAGATTTGACTTAAAGATGTGGTGTTAACCCTCAACTAATATCTACTCTCTGATGCTATTATAGAGACATCTATTATTCTCCTCAGCCGTGTTAGCAAATTAGAAGCTCACTATATATTTTGTCTTCATCAACGGAATACACTTTCTTCTCAAGAGCAAACATAAAGAAACACAAGATCACTGAAAATTGTTTCTAAAAATCAGATTTCCATTTTTCATTACTATGAAAGGTTTTACATATTTTCTATCATTCTAATATAATTGTTCTTAATTTCCAACAAGTTCAGATCATAAAAATCCTTTTATGGTAAGGATGATATTGTTAACTTACAGGCATAAATGAATGTTTCACATAGTGATTTATTACTATACCTGAGAATAATTTTTTGAGACTAATTATATTAAAACACTATAGATTTCTTTCTTTGGCATAAAAGGAAATGATCCATATCTTACAAAAGTGTTCTTGGCTTCATTTGTGTCAAGTTTATACAAATTTTGCATTTTTTTAATTACAACAACCTGAGAGAAAAAAACAGATCAATAGTTGAGGCAGAAAAAAAGCAAAAATGTAGCTTCTAGGACAACTCCAATTAAGTCAGTGAACCAGTGCTTTCTATTTTGAACAGATGTTGCATACCTTTTCCAAGTACTCAACAGGTTTTTGTACCCACCTGGTCTATTTATATTGTACTTGGCTTGTCTTCAAATTTCTATTAAATGACATTTTTGAATGAAAAGGAACACTTTATTATGACAACACTGTAAGCTACATTACTATGTACATTACTTTGTTCATCAAAAAGCAAGCTCCTTTCCAATGTAGGTAACTGGAATTTGAACATAGAGATCATAAATAATTTTTGTCTAACTATTCTATGCAATAATGTTAATAGAACAATTTCAGGAGATTAGTTGTGGCAAATCCTACTGTTATAGTATTACTAGAGTTTAATTGACTTTGTGACATGGAGCCTACTTTTGGCATGAAGGTTATCATTTTTTTACTCTTGACTAGGTGTTGGTAAAAAAAGAGAATTTCATTCTTTACCTACCAAAATGATAAAACAGCAAAATTGTTAGTCACAAAATTTATCTACACACCTGCCCAGGAATTCTTAAGCTAGTGGCACCATAAAGCTTTTAGAAGCACACCTATTCAGTATCCTACTTATGTTTGTTCTCCTGAAAATTGATGCATAAAAGTGTATTAAAAAATAATCAGCATGTTTCATCAGTCAACATTGTCAATGTAGCTTTATTAGTTTATTTCTAGTACTGTTGAAGAGTTAGTTTATCAGGCTACAGTCTGTTGTGCACTGGTCCTCTGGTTGACTCTCTCATCACTTTCCTCTAGCATTGCCAATATATGACTTAGCTGCATTGCCAGATAGGGCCAACTCTAGATCCCTATTTAAGGGTATAATTTGGGAAAATAACAATTAAAAGATTGTGAATTTAAAAATATCTACTTCTTTTTTTATTGGCCTCTCTAGGATTATGACAATAAAAATTGTGGTTATAAATCAAACTGGAACCTCTCCTCCAGCCCCCTGCACATCATTGCCCAAACGATGTATTGTATTTACTACCGGCATCTTACAACCTGAAGAAAGGAGAATTGGAGCTTCTGTCCCATGCAGGTGAGAACATGGCAGCATGTTTTCTCTTGGGTGTTGAAAGATTAGATGACAATGGTGGGCTCAGTTTTCACCAGGACTTGGGGACACTGGAATATGACACTCTTGGGGAAAGAATTGTAGGTGGAGAAGGCAAGGGACAAGTAAGTCAAACTTCAACTCCACAGCTCCACAGTTTTGTATAGTTGTCACAAAGGAAACTAAGAGTATAATTGGTTATTATGATTAGGCAATAGAAAGAAAAACATTAACATAAACTATGGTATAATAGCATTTTCTAAGAGTTGCTAAATGAACCATTCTGTTAGTGAACTATTAATAAAAGAAGGGTCTTTTTACTTCCTGATTTCACCAAAAAAGAGAAGGGACCATTAATCTCAACTTTTCTGTGAATGTACATTCACTTTTCTAGGTTGTTTTAAGTTTGCTGCCTAAGTGTCCTCTAAATATTTACATTTATTTGTAGGCATTTCGATGACATGTCACAGATAAGAGCATGCTATGATCTTATCTTCATACATCTTGTCTTGCCAATAGGTTTCCAAGAAACTGGAGTCACATTATTATAATCACTTAATATGAGATATACCAGCCTGCTTATCCCTAAGGGAGTTCACCTAAAGAGTATATGGAAATAAACTGAAGAGATTATTAAAGTAGATCTTGTGAGCTAATGAAGATTTAGAAAATTTTAATCTGTAGTAGAGCAATGTGAATTTTAAAATGCTCCTTTGTTTATAATATTTAACAAACACTACTTAAAGAGATAAAACTATAAATAGACTGTAAATAATCTTTGAGACATTTCATTGACTAACTAAAATAATCTTGAATCTTCAAATGCTATCTAATCTTGAGTAATTGTTAGTGAAAACTGTCCACAATTATAGGTCATAGAGAGATGAGATAGAAAATCTCATGGTTATAAGTCATGTGACCACTATTGTTTGACTCTGAACCAATATTTATGAAAAGGAAAAAAATTGTAAAATAATTAAGATAATGTTTGTGTTTTATCTCCAATGATAATATCTTATTAACTATCTTAGTTGGGTTCCTGAAACAGACATGGGACTATGTGAAGCAAACTAATATTCAAATTATAGGTATTCCTGAGGGAGAAGAAGTATGAACTAAAAACATGGAAAACTTATTAGAGGAAATTATTGAGGAAAATATCCCTGATATCACCAGAAATTTAGACATATAGACACAAGATAGACATCTAACACCAGGAATATTCATAGCAAATAAGTCATCTTCAAGACACATGGTAATCAGTCTGGCCAAAGATAAAGTGAAAGAGAACATTCTGAAAGCAGTAAGACAAAAGCATCAAATACCCTACAAAGGAAAACCCATCAGGCTAACTGCACATTTCTCAGGGGAAACCTTACATGCCATTAGGGATTGGGGCCACATTGTCAATCAGCTTAAACAGTACAAATGCCAGCCTAGAATTTTGTATACTACAAAATTCAGTTTCACAGTTGATTAAGAAATTAAGTCTTCCCCAGACAATCAAACATTGAGGGTAATTTCCATTACCAGACCTGCCCTGCAAGAAATACTCAGAATAGCACAATATATGAATCAGCACAACAGACACCCACCAGTGTAAAATCACCTAAAACAAAACCCCACACTCAAAATTCTTATAAAACAGTAGACCAAGATATAAAACAAAGCAATGAGGGATACTCCAACAGGATGAACAGACCAATATTCCACATACTAATACTATCAATTAATGTTAACAGATCGCATGCTCCTCTCAAAAGACATAGGTTGGCTGAATGATGAAAAACAAAACCCAAATATCTGCTGTCTCCAGGAAACATATCTAAAGCACAAGGACACACACAGACTGAACATGAAAGGATAGAAAAAAAATTCCATACATATGAAAATCAAAAGAGAGTGGGTGTAGCCATTCTTATATCAGATAAAATTGACTTTAAGCAAAGAAAGGTAAAGACAGAAATAGGGGCATTATATAATGGTAAAGGGAGAAATTCAACAAGAAGATATAACAATCCTAAATACATATGCATCCAATGCAGGAGTTCCCAGATACAGAAAGGGAATTATACTAGAGCTAAGCAAGGCAATAAATAGCACCATCATAATTTAGTAGGACTTCAACAATCTACTGTCAGAGCTTGACAAATCATCAAAACAGAAAACAAAGAAAAAAATGAACTTAAACAAAACTCTAAATCAAATGAACAAAACAGACATTTATAGAACATTCTACCCCAAAACTACAGAATACACATTCTTCTCAGCAGCATATGGAATATTTTTCAAGTCTGGTAATGTCATAGCCACAAAACAAGTCTTAACCAGTTCAAAAAAATTGAAATCATACCATGTACCTTCTCAGACCACAGCAGAATAAAACTAGAATTCAATAGCAAGGGAAACACTCAAACCTATACAAAGTCATGGAAATTAAACAATCTGCTGCTGAATAATTATTGGATCAAGAATGAAATTAACATGGAAATCAAAAAAATTCTTTGAACTGAATGAAAAAGAGGACATGAGTTATCAAAATCTATGAGATACAGCAAAAGCATTCCAATGGGGAAAATTCCTAGCCTTAATTGCCTACATCAAAAAGACAGAAAGATCACAAATTAACAACTTAATGTCACACCTCAGGAACTAAAAAAAAGGGAGAACAAACCAACCCAAAGCCAGCATAAGTAAAGAAATAACAAAGGTCAGGGCACAACTAAATGAATTGGAAAACAAAGAAACAATACAAAAGATTAATGAAACAAAAAGTTGGCTCTTTGAAAGGATAAACAAAATCAACAGACCTCTTGCTAGATTAACCTAGAACAGAAGAGAATGGAATGAAATAAACTCAATCAGAAATAAAAAAGGTGATATTTCAACAGATACCATAGAAATACAAAACATCACCCATGAATATTACATCAATCTCTATGCACATAAACTGCAGAATGTAGAGGAAATGGACAAGTTCTTGGAAGTACACAATCCCCCAAGACCTAACCAGAAAAAAACAGAACTCCTGAACAGACTAATAACAAATACTGAGATTGAAACAGTAATTTAAAAATGTCTTAACAAAAAATATCTCTCAACTAGATGGATTAACAGCTGAATTCTATCAGACCTACAAAGGAGACCTGGCACCCATAATACAGTAATTATTCCATAAAATTTAGAAGGAGGGAATCCTCCACAACTCATTCTATGAAGCCATTATCACATTGATACCAAAGCCAGGAAAAGACACAATAGCAATAACAAAAAACTACAGATGAATATCCCTATGAATATGGATGCAAAATGCTCAATGAAATACTAGCAAACTGATATTAATAACATATCAAAAAACAATCCACCAGGACAAAGTGTGTTTCATCCTAGGAATGCAAGGAGGGTTCAACATAAGTAATCAATAAATGTGACTCACCACATAAATGGAAGTAAAAACAAATACCATATGATCATCTCAAGATGCAGAAAAAGCATTCCATAAAATCCAGCACACTTTCATGGTAAAACCCTTAATAAACTAGGCATATAAGGGATGTATCTCAGAGTTATAAAAGCCATATATTACAAACCCATAGGCAGAATCATACAAGATGGAGTAAAGTTGAAAATACTCCCCCCAAGAATCGGAACAGGACAAGGATGACCACTGTCACTACTTATATTCAATATAACACTGGAAGTTTTAGCCAGAGCAATCCAGCAAGAAAAGATTATTAAGGATATCCAAATCAGGAAAGAGGAGGTTAAAACATTACTCTTCACTGACAATCTAGAAAATTCTAATGATTCCACCAAGTATCTCATGGAATTGATGAAAAAATTCAGCAAAGTTTAGGATACAAAATCAATGTACACAAATCAGTAGCATTTCTGTATACTAATAACAATCAAGCTGAGAGTCAAATTAAAGACTCAATATAATTCACAATAGCTACAAAGAAAATAAAATACCTAGGAATATACTTAACCAAGGAGGTGAAATATCTTTTTTCCAAGGACAACTACGAAACTTCAGAGAAAGAAATTGTAGAGAAGACAGAGAAGACAAACAAATGGAAAAACATATCATGCTCATGGATAGGTAGAATCAACATTGTTAAAATGTCCATACTATCTAAAGTGATTTATAAATTCAATGCAATCTCTATCAAATTACCAAATTCATACTTCACAGATCTAAAAAAACATAATTGTATGCTTCATTTGGAACCAGAAAAGAGCCCAAATAGTCAAAGGAATCTTAAGCAAAAAGAGCAAATCTGGAGACATCACATTACCAGACTTCAAAGTATACTACAAGGTTGTAGTAACCAAAATAGCATAGTATTGATATAAAAACAAAGACCTAGACCAAAGGAACAGAACAGAGAACCCAGATATAAAACCATCTACCTACAACCAAGTGATCTTTGGCAAAGCAGACAACAATGTACACTGGCTAAAGGGTTCCTATTTAATAAATGCTGATGGGAAAATTGGATAGCCACATGCAGAAGAATGAAATAGGATCCCTACCTCTCACCACTCACAAAAATTAATGCAAGATGGATAAAAGACTTAGATCTAAGATTTGAAGCCATAAAAATTTTAGAGGAAAATGTAAGAAAAACTCTCCTAGATGTCAGCTGAGGCAAAGAATTTATGACTAAGACTCCAATGGCAATACTGGCAACAACAAAATTAAATAAGCGGGATTTGATTAACTTAAAAAGCTTCTGCAAAGCCTAGGAAAAAATCAACAGAGCTAGTGGACAAGTTACAGAATGGGAGAAATCATTCATAAGCTACACATCCAATAAAAGGCTAATAACCAGAATTTAGAAAGAACTCAAGCAAATCATGAAGCAAAAAACAAATGACCCTATTAAAAAGTGGGCAAAAGACATGAAGAGAAAGTGTCTCAAAAGAAGAAAGACAAAATGGTCCATAAACATATGAAAAAATCCTCAACATCACTAATCAAGAGGGAAATGGAAATTAAAATCCCAATGAAATATCACCTTAACCCAGTCAGAAAGGCTTTTATTAAAAAATCCAAAAACAATAGATGCTGGCATAGATACAGAGAGAAAGGAACACTTATACACCGTTGGTGGGACTACAAATTAATACAAGCTCTATCAAAATCAGTATGGAGATTACTCAAAGAATTAAAAGTACACCTACCTTTCAATCCAGTAATCTCACTATTGGGTATTTATCCAAAGGAAAAGAAGACTGTTCATCCAAAAGACACCTGCACTCAAATGTATATTGCAGCACAATTCACAATTGCAAAGATGTGGAATCAACCCAGGCGCCCATCAATTCATGAGTGGATTAATAAATGTGGCATATATATACTATAGAGTACTACTCAGCCATAAAAAAGTTGAATTAATACCTTTTGCAACAATCTAGGTGGAACTGGAGGCCATTCTCCCAAATGAAGTATCTCAAGAATGGAGAAACAAACACCACATGTACTCGCTATTGAATTGGAACTAACAAATGAGCACACATGAATGAGCACAGAGGCAAGTAAAGCTCAGTGAAAATCAGTGATGGATGGGTAAAAACCTACCTAATGGGTACTATGAACACTATTCGGTGCCGGGCACACCTATAACCAGGGCTCAAGCATTACTCAAGCATCATGATCCATGTAACCTAGAATATTTATACCCCCTTAATATTTTGAAATCAAAAAGCTATACAACAACCAAAATGAATAAAAAAAGATATTTTCCCACTCAACTTATATGCATTTTCCACCTTCATCACTGAAGAACATATTTATCACTCATAGATATATCTTCTTCATAATTTAATATAGCATATTCAGAGGTAATCTTGCTAAACTTAAGATCCTAATTCATAGGTTTATGAAGAAACTGAGATTCTGAATTTCTCGCGAACTTACAGGTAATGCTGCTGCCTCAGGTCTGTTGATCTCATTTTGTGAAGCAAGGATTGAATATACCTGGAAAAGGTATTGCATATGGACACCAGAAATTTTCTTACAAATTCCATGTCTCTGTTCATCTAATTGTATGATTAGATACAGTTTATTCACCCACTTTGGACATCTGTGCTATTATGAATAAAATTATGGCACTGGGATAAGTCACCAAGGTTTCTAGAAATTGTAAACTTAGATGTGTGTATCATTCTATTTCATTCTCTCAACATCCTATTGTTTACTCATTTTTAAAGTAACACACACTGAGGCAACATGCCTATGAGTTTGTGCCAAGAACTCTGGAAGGACTTTATAAAGTCCTCTGCCCATTCCTCGAAGAGCCATGCAGTGCCCCTGCTGTCCAGACAAGACACCTCAGCCTCCAGCTGCTTCCAACCTGTCTTCAAATGACTTCAGTCTCAGAGAGGTACTCGGCAGGCCCACCGGCTTCCAGCTTCCCTGTGCAGCTGTTCACGGCTGATAATGAAGACAGGCGATAATTTTTTATTTTTTTACAACACCCAGTTTCTACCAAGTGCAATTCACGTTTTGGCTGTTGACTGTGGGAAAAAGGGCATGTGCCATGTTCTGAACTGTAACTTCATTTGCCAAGGTTCAGAATTGTTGGAGTGACCTTGACGAAACAGTAGGGCCTTGATAGAATTGGGCATAAATGCCGTCAAAGGTACTCCGTTAGTATTTAGATATTGTATTTATATTATCAAAAAGCAGTAGTAGTTTTCACACCTACAGCCATCTTTTTCCAAAATATTTTTTTAAAGTCACAAACACAAAATCATCTTTAACTCTATTGAAGTGTCTCCCATGAAATATGTCCATGTTGTGTTCTTTTCCAACAAACTTACTGAGTGAAAAACAGGACACCATAATATATTATTATGAGCATTTCTATGAGCTATCATTTTTGATTAAATAATGATAAAGCTGATAATTTTTAGAATAACAACGTAATTAGACTTTTCTAAAGCTGAGCTTTTTAGGAACAGTTTTTATTAACTATCAATGTACAAATGAGAATTAAGTATTTTGGTTTTATTCACTGTGCGGTTTTTCAGCTTCATTCTTAATACTTATTCTTACGATGCATTGAACAGACTGCAGTGAGAATATGTTGAACACAGTTGGAAAGTAGCCAGGAATGGATAAAGCACAATTTTCATCCTCCTCCTGTCTATCATTGTATACCGTCAAGTCGAGATTCAAATTTGAGTAACCTCAAAAAAAGAATCAGAATTTCTCTGACAATTTTTTCCCAATTAGGCAGTGATGGATTACAACCATTAATCCTAATACTAATCTGTACAATTAGGATCTCAGTCATTAACAGTTGGAAGTTTAAAATTATTTTTAAAATCAGCATTACAATCCCAGTATATAGGAAGGTAATTAGCACATGTTGAATCTGTAACTTCACCTATAAATTCAAAATTTCAGTGAATCCAGAGTAGGGCTGTTGACAAGGTTGTCCCAGAATACCTTCCTACACACATGCAATCAAGAATTCTCAATAAAATTCTCCTGAGCAGACTTACATTAACAGCGAAAGCTGGCAGGATATCCAGCCACCGTTAATGGCAAGGTGTAGTTGAATTATCACCTGCAGGCAGAACTGAAGAAATTCGTTGTGAACACAATCTACTAGGAATTCAGACAAAATGGCATTGCTAATCCATCCGAGGAAGGAATAGAAACTAGCAGACTACTCTGCTATGCACTTCTCAAGAAACTCTCACAGAAGACAGGAGAAAAACATCACCATCCAAGTTGTATGCCTTTTATTTCCTTCTCTTACCTAATTGCTATAACCAGGACTTCTAATGCTATGCCGACTAGAAGTGATGAAAGTGTGCATACCTGCCTTGCTCATGATCTTAAAGAAAAAGCTTTCAGGTTTTTCCCATCTAGCATGACAGGAGCTATGGGTTTGTCTTAGATGGATTTTCTTGTGTTGAGATAAATACCTTCTATACCTAGTTTGTTGAGAGATTTTATCATGAAAGGATGTTGAATTTTATCAAATGCTTCTTCTGTGTCTATTGAAATGGTCATATGGAATTTATCTGTTTCTTCCATATTATCAAATTATGCTTTTCCAGAACTCAGAGTCCAAAAATGAGAGGGCAGATACATATATAATTATGTTACAGTGTGATAAGTGGCCTAAAATTTCTGCACTGTCTGATCCCCTTTTATCTAAATAATCTAAATACTCAGTCACCACACTGGGGCCTCACTGCTCTTTCCTGATGAGCCAACCACACTCTCGCCTCCGAGTTTTTGCATTTGCCATGTAGCTAGCTCCCTCGCCTCCTAAAGTGTGTGCAAAATGTCACCTTTTCAGCAAATCTCTCATGGTCCATCCTATGGTAAACTTTATTTGGTTCTTCTGGCCCTTTGGAAATCTTCCCTGATTTATTATTTTTTTCTTCATAGCACTCATCATCATCGGACGTATGATTTTTTTAAATGAATTAATGTGTTTATTTCCTGTATCCCCAGAGGAAAGGGCAGGGATCATTTTGCCTGTTTTGTCCACTGCTTCATCCCAAGCATCTATAATCATTTCTGGCATAAATATACTCAATAAGTAAGAGTTATTTTCAACCAATACTTTCGTTATATTTACTTCTATAAAATCCTAGTTAAATGAACTTCACATATTGAATAGATTCACATGACCTTATAGTAATATCCTGTTTCTGGGATTGAGTAAACTCAGTAAGCATCGCTTAAAATGAATTTGAATAAGCTAATTCTAAAATTATTATTATTTATAAAACCTTGATAAAAATAAAAATAAGAACAACTTAAAGAAAACAGAAGATCTAATAATGTTCCAGCAGCTAAAGGAAGGAGAGTTGCAAATTGCTAGTGAGTTATAACTTCTACTCAGCCTTGAGAAATGTCAGGATCAACAGAAACGCAGCTCAGTGGTTATGGTATTAAAGTGGAACTCAGCCTTTCCTTATAGCCAGCAACACAGTAACAAGAGTATTTTACTGACATTGTGCTGTAGCACATTCTTCAGAACTGCAAGTCAACCCTTTCTCTAACCAGTAGCCAGGAAAATTAATTATTTTAAAGCATTGTCCAGGAATTGACACAATACAAAACAAAATTGCTCCCAAGACTGTTTCTGCCTCTATGTTTTGAATTTGGTGTCTCTCCATATTTATATATTAAGTGACTTATATTTTCTCTGCTTTCCTTCCTATCTTCTCTCAGTACAAATTTTGTTTATATCCATGTAATTTCTTTATGCTACTAGGTCTTAGATATTTTTAAACAATTTGTAAAATTTGAATGATGAAGTAAGTAATTTGAGGTTTTGAAATAAAGATTAAGTGCCTTGAGAAGATAAACAATAATTTAAAAAAACATTGACTATGGTTTTCATAGTTCTTATTTAATATCATTCATCTTGTTAAATGTAATACAAAGTATAATATTTAATAGTTAGCTTTTAGAAAGAGGTCTATGTTAACTAGTTAGGTACAATGTAATCAGCAGCTAATAAAAATAAATTTCAAATGAGGAAAACAAATAGAAAAGTTATATAAATAATGATGTTCAATAGACTGAATTCTGAATTCCTCTGGCCTCCTCAAAGTATTCTGGAGTGGTCCAAGGAAAGAGAATACAGAGGCAGAGATCAGATTTAATAATTGAACATATAACTCAACTAATATATCAGTCTAAAAAGGACAATAAAGAAAAAACACAATTAAGAAATAATGTGTCACTGTTTCATGAATCCCTTAGCCAACACATTTAGTGAAAAGCATTTTTATTAGCCTGTGAAGCCTGTACTATTAAAAAGTAAAATACATTGCTATCAAGTTCTAGTAGCAAAGATTCACTTTCTGGAGTTTATTACACATGAGCAATTCTTTTTTGTATATGTACAAACATATACAAAAATTAGAAAATATTACTAGCAATTAGAATGGGTCAATGATGAAATATTAGTGTATCAAAAAATTAGCAATAATTAAATTTAAAGTGGATATTATTATTATTATTACACATGGTAGGAGTAAAACAAGAGCAGCAAATTAACCTAACTACCTTTTGTTTGGGAATAGGAATTTCTTAAACCAGCCATTAAGAGAGTTACTGGCTCAGCCCCATGAACAGGTACAAGAGAAAACCTGTGTGGATAAATATACTACACACAATTACTCTTCACAGAAAACACAAATGCATACACACACTCACATACACACACTGTGAAACTATAATTTCAATCATTGCCAAATAAATGGCAGTGATAGTAAGCATTACAGCATTAAAAATAAGAAACCTTTAGAAAACAAAAAATTACACAGAATTTTAATTCAGCTTTTCTTGTGAAGGAAAATAATCAAAACATAGCCTATTTTTTTTTCATTTTACTTCTCTCTTGTGTTTTCTAAGCAAATATAAAGTTTGGAAACTCTGTGGAGGTTTATATTTTAAGACAACTTGGCAGTTTTCTTTTTTATTTTTTTCTTAATGAAGGATTACACTAGGTGAATTAATAAAAGCAGTTAAGATAGCCTACAAAAACAAATTGACAAGGGGCATTTTAAAACTCCTGTGAAAATGAGAGCACCTATAAATTTAAGAAAATTAGAAATTTAAGGAATAATCAGCAATAAAAATCATTTTCAGAATAATTGACAATCAGCTGATGAATTTCATAGCTTAAAATTGTTTGGGGTGAAAATTGCTGCAACTTTTTCCTAGAATGTAATTGAAAATACAATAATCTTTTGATATATATGTCATTAACTAGGGTAATGATTATGTCACCTCTGTCATAAACTTTAGCACTGTATATAGACTGTGTGTGTGTGTGTGTGATTGTGTGCTAATGTACACTTGCATAGTTAGGAACAAGGATGGATAGAGGATTAGAAAAGACAGATATATGTGTGCATTTGCATAAATTGATTAATAATCTTGGTATATTTTATCCTAAAAGAAAAAAAAAATCTGGTGAATGACTAAGTATTTATTTTGATAATCTTGTATTGATGAAATCATAGTAATATTTTTCTGCTCCAAATGAGATACAAATGTTTAGGTTACATATATTGCCTTTGCCCCACCCCAGTCAGAGCATCAAGCGTGTCCATCCCCTAGACAGTTCACACCACGCCCATTAGGTGTGAATATACGCATCCCCTCCGCCCCCTCCCACCTGCCCAACACCCGATGAATGTACTACTGTATGTGCACTTAAGGGAAGTGTATAATACAATGTCAAACATCAGATCCCTAGAGCTTGTTTGTCTTGCATGACTGAAGCTTTATGGCTGTTGATTTGCATGAGAACTCCCTGTGTCTCTCTCCCTCCAGCTCCTGCTAACCACCACTCAGCTCTTTACTTCTATGAATTTGACTATTTTAGATACTTAATATAACTGATATCATGAAGCATTTGTTTTTTTGTGCCTGGCTTATTTTACTTTGTGTATTTCCTCCAGTTTTATCCATGTTGTTGCACATTGCAAAATTTCCTTCATTTTTAAGCATGAATAATATTCCATTGTGTGTATATACCATATTTTCTTTATTCCTCTGTGGATGGACATTGAGGTTGTTTCCACATACATAGTGGCTATTGTCAATTGCGCTTTAATAAACATAGGAATGCTAATATCTCATCAAGGCCCTGGTTTCAACACTTTTGGTTAAATACTCTGAAGTGGGATTGCTGGATCATGTGGTTGTTCTATTTTTAATTTTTTGAAGAATCTCCATACTGTTTTTCATAGTGGCTGTACCATTTTGCATTCCCACCAACTGTGTGCAGGGGTTCTAATTTCTCCTGGAGACAGATTTTGATAACAGTGTTTAAGCATCTGATATCACTTAGTGTCTAAAGAATCATTACAGTTCTTTTGCATTATGAGCTAATTTTTTTTTCTTGAGCCAACTTCAGTTGATTTGTCAAACACAACAAAACACATCATAGTACTGTATCTCTTGATTACAAATTTGATTCATTTTTATTCTATCCCCTGTATATTTTGTTTTACCCCAAGGTCCAAACTTAGAGCCCATAATGTTGGCATTTAAAGAAACTGGATTGTTGTCTGAGAATCGCTATGATATAGCCGTAACAAAATAAAGACATGCGGAGTCTTGTTAAAAGGACAGGTGGATCTCAGGTCATGAGGACTTTACTGTAACTTGATAGAGATTTGAACACATGCTAAGAAATAATACATCATCAGAAATTGTTTGGATGCCTATGGTGACAGAGAAAAGATGTTACAAAGGCAAACATCGGCAGGACTTGGGCAAACATTCTCTGGGAAAAGGAACACTGGTGCAAAGGGTCAACGGTGCTGTCAGGTGGTGGTGTGTCTCTGTTATGACCACGGTATAGTAGACTGCCTGGATATAACGTCATCATATATAGGAACCATGTAAGAAATTCCATTTGTTTTGATTGTTTCTATATCTAAGCACATAAGAAAACTTCTTATTATAATTTGCTCATAAATTCAATGACTAAATAAAGCAAACTTGTTAATCTAGAAAAATGAAAACCCCAAGAAGAAATTCCAGGATTCCGAGGCCTTTCGTTAATCTTAAAATGAAGAAAACATGAGTCTGCTCCAGATGGGAAGTTAATTGGTGGCCGTGGTGGGCAGGATGAACAGTAAGATCGTAAAATAGAAATGCAGTAGTAGCTGTCTTATAATCTCCAAACCTAATTTTGCTTGTGTGTATCCTTATTAGATCCACATGAAATATTAACACTCCTCTAGCCGATAAATGGCTCTCAGCAAATATAGAATTCACCTAATTTACATAGTTTCATTGATATGAGTGTTTCTATTAAAAGGCCTCTTATGGAGTCTTAACTATATCTAAAAGTTCTGTTAAAATCCTGGGCAAATTAACAGAATGTTTGTGGCCGGGCGCGGTGGCTCACGCCTGTAATCCTAGCACTCTGGGAGGCCGAGGTGGGTGGATCGCTCAAGGTCAGGAGTTCGAAACCAGCCTGAGCAAGAGCGAGACCCCGTCTCTACTAAAAATAGATATAAATTAATTGGCCAAACTAAAAATATATAGAAAAATTAGTTGGGCATGGTGGTGCATGCCTGTAGTTCCAGCTACTCAGGAGGCTGAGGCAGGAGGATCACTTGAGCCCAGGAGTTTGAGGTTGCTGTGAGCTAGGCTGACGCCACGGCACTCACTCTAGCCTGGGCAACAAAGTGAGACTCTGTCTCAAAAAAAAACCAACAAAAAACCAGAATGTTTGAGTCAGGAGGGAGCTACCCTCAAAGTTCACCTTTCTTGACTTTTTTTGGTAGCTTCTGGAACCCCCACTCTAGTGGGCGGGAGAGGGCTAACATGTCTGGATTAAGGGCAAACATGTATGCCCATTATTCTAGTATCTATAGAATTTGCAATTAAGTTATTCAAATAACCTCTCTTAGGAAATTGTTTCTGAGGATGGAAATGTGATAGACTGATCCTGGAAGATTTGGGCCAGAAATGCAAGTTATAAAAATGTAAATATCCTGAGGGTCTTGATGAAGTACATGGGGGGTAGAAATTCCATTGTTCTCCTTTCTCTCACCTCCTACATTAATCATCTATCTTCCTCACCAGTACTGGTACTGACATCTCTAAACCTTCGCTGGGTGAGTGCTGTAGAAAGGTGATTTTCTTCCATTCTTTCATTCAAGCTTAGGCCAAGGGTCTTTTGGAGTTTCTGAAAGGGCTAAGACATCGCGGGAACATGTAGCAGCCCCTGGGTCAGTATCAAAGTGCCATTACATGAAGAAAATGAGAAACAGACTTATAAATACAGAACATTATAGTTTCCTGCACTTGAAGAGAAAAATGAAACGAAGTTATCCCCTAAAGTAATGTTCAAGTAAGAAATTTGGAAATAAAAATGCAGTCAAAGTACATAGGCAAAAGCGTTGAATAGATTAACTTTCATGAAACTTTAACTTGGGGTATAAGTTATGGGTCTAAAATATTAAAGGGAGCCAGTAGTACAACATATAGCAGACATTTAATAATATAAAAGTCAGAGTACATGTCAAAGTTTGTCTTAAGGCACCTACATTCTTGATACTTTCATCATTCAAGGAATATGATTGATTCCAATAATTTCCAACAGCTTAGATGAAAGAACATATACAAGACTTTGAAGTTACTGTTTTGCACAAATAGCATTTTCAAAATAAAGCTATGAGATTCTCTTCTCTATGTCATGAGCAATATTGTGATTATAACAGAAAAATGTGGCAGCTTCTATATAAAGTGAAAAAAAATCAGAAAATTGTTTTATTTAAGTATCTCCATTGCTAAATCTTTTCCAAGCTATTTTATACCCTCAAACTAAGTTTTTAGCTAATCTATAATCAATAATTAATTCTTATTAAAAGAGAATAAAATGATCTCAAATGTAAAATATGAATAAGAAATTCTTATGAGATTGCTTGTTAATGCCTGTATGTATCTTTGTCTAGCTTATTTATTTTTAAAACATTCTTACAATTTAAAAAGATGGAATTTTCATATCCTTTACATATTTATTTCTTCTTATAGTTCAATATTTTATTCATCAGTTGCAATGTATGCATCTGGTTTCAGGAATTAAGGCTTTTACAAATGTAAAAGTCGTGTGAAAACTCCAAAGAACACGTGTCTTGGGAAAAAGTAGAAACTGAGGTTCATAGCACCCATTTTCATTAATCTATGCTTGTAAGTTCAGTGATGAAAAAAATAATTAACTTGTTATATTTGTGATACTAAACTAGCAAAAGGTGAAATACTATATGTAAATGCTCTCTTGTTTTTAAAACATTTTAATCACTTTAACAAATTCTTGTAGCACATGAGCAGAAATACTAAAACAGTATATCTAGGGAAAGAGTATAATGAAAAATGTTCTTGACTATAAACTGTTGAGAGTACTTGGGTATTAGATAAACGACCCAGTTTTCATTGGAATGTTTATTTACAAATTATGATGAGAAGTAAAAGATAAAAAAAGCAATTTTATGTAGATCACTATCCCTCCTTTAATGTTTTCAGTACCATAGAGTCAGAAAAAGGGTCAGAGCATTTCTGAGGTTCTGTTCTACCTCTATGTACAGCTAGCTCCAGATCAATCATTCCAAGAAGGTATTTATTGGGTGAGGGTGATCTAAGGGGATTAACTATAGACAACTATATATGCATGCATGCATCTGTTTACGTGAGCCTGACTAGAAATTCTAGTTAATGCCAGGCAGGAATAAAGCTAGAGTCTCATGTCTTCCAATGCTCAAAACTTAAAATGATACTGTACCATTCCACAAATTACAGTAATGGGTAAGGAATTATATGAATATAAATATTAGTGGAAAGTTCATTTTAATATTACATATTTTTAATTTTTTGATCTTTTAAAATCTGTATTGATAACCTATCAATTTTCCTTTTGCAACAAATATAACTTTTATACATATACACGCCCAGATAAATAGATAAATGTAGATATAAAATAGATATCTATTGCACTAAAGTATTAAATATAGCCAAAAATGATTCTTGTGAGCATGCCTTATTACAGATCTTATTAGACCATATAAAAAATATTCTAAAACCTTGAGTAAAAAATATTGCCTGAATCTCTAGTATCATTATTTGTAGCTCTTATTATCAATTTTGCTTTTCTAGAAGTTAGCATATTAACTGTTATATAATTCATAAATACATGAGTTTTCTTTTTCATGTTAAATAATTTTTCAGTATCTTACATTTTAACCTATAAATACTACAAATTTTGTTTTTCCCTTCTTATTATTACTGGTTATTTGCCAACACTGATTATTGCATCCAACAGGTGGCATAGAGGTGTTTTTGTTTCCTAAGAAGTTGATATTAATATTTCACATGAAATTATGCTAATTTCATGTGGAAGTTTTCTTGTGCAATCGTGCTAACTGGCCACAGAAAGTGGCATTTTACTGTCTTTGTATTCTTATGTTACGTGTGTGGGACCTTTGCAGTCTTCTGGTCTAAGGTGTGTTTTTTTTTTTTTTTTTTGAGACAGAGTCTCACCCTCTTGCTTGGGCTAGAGTGCTGTGGCATCGGCCTAGCTCACAGCAACCTCAAACTCCTGGGCTCAAGTGATCCTCCTGCCTCAGCCTCCCGGGTAACTGGGATTACAGGCACGCACCACTGTGCCTGGCTAATTTTTTCTATTTTTAGTTGTTTGGCTAATTTCTTTCCATTTTTATAGTAGAGACGAGGTCTCGCTCCAGGTTGGTCTCGAACTCCTGAGCTCCAGCATGGTCTAAAGTGTTTTGATTGTCTCGCTAGTGTTTTATTTCCTTTTTTTTATTATTATTATTATTTACTTTGCATTTTATGTACCTTAAAATACTTTATAATAATAGCAAGAGAAAAAAAACATAATTGAGTACTTTTAACCACTTTAATCACTCCTAGGGCTTTAACTGATAGGCATTTTTACATTTCAATTTTGAATTGTTTCAAGTAAAATAAAAACTGTGCCATTTACTCAGCAATATGATTCCTGAATATTATATTGCAAAGAAACTGCTGATGAAGGCCCCATGTCATATCATGAGCTTTTTGATTATGCTAAATCCATTCTTTTTCAAACGTAATATGTAGTATTTAATTAGTCGAATCTTATAAACTAGACATGTACAATTTTCATTACCACTTAATGTCTCCGAAAAGATAACGCATCAATGATAGCAACAGCTAATATGCGTGTGGAAAGTAAAGTTCAACTATTTCCTTTCATATAGTTTGAAATTTTCTCCCAACCTTTTTCTATAAGGAGAAGTTATTACCCTTTCTTTTAATTTCCATAAACCAATATCAAATTACACTACAAATGATTTCCTTTGAACGTGTCTAAAGAATTACTCATTAGAATCAAAACTGTCCAGTGTGGTATTTATTATTAATTATATAACCATTAATTAACCATAAGTGTCAAAATACATTTGTAAAACAAAGGGGACCTAATTATGGGTGGCAATAGTATTAATATAATTTTGAAGTACAGCTCACTGTCATATCTACAAGGCACAGTCCCTTACGGAACTATGAAAATAATTCTAATAGTAAATAGCATATTTACAAGACCATTCTACCATCCTTGCTGTTCAGATGAGGCCCAGCATTAATGCTGCTTTCTAGTATACTGGCTGGGATCCTCTGTACATGGTTAAGACTTTTCTTTCTTTTCTCGACCCATCTGAGCACAGTTTCAGTTCCATTTAAGAAAATGTATCTGGTTCCCCAATGGCTACTTTATTTAGTCTGTTTCTCAGTCCTTACTTTGTGCCTATTCATGGCTTCTAATCATAAGAATAAGAAAGTGTAAAGAGAAATAGAACTACAGTATTATCCAGCAAGCTTACTGCTGGCTGTTTGTCCAAACGAGAGAAAATCAGTATATCAAGGAAATATCTGCACTCCCGTGTTTATTGCTGCAGTATCCACAATAACCAAAATATGGACTCAGCCTATTGATGGATGAATAGATAAAAAAGTGTATATATCAACATCTCTAAT
>VBSM01000483.1:40375680-40386224 GCA_008086735.1 Cheirogaleus medius
CACTTGCAGCAACATGGATGGAGCTAGAGGTCATTATATTAAGTGAAATAAGCCAGGCCCAGGAAGACTAATATCACATGTTCTTACTTATACGTGAGAGCTGAAACAGTGGATCTCATGGACGTAGAGGGTAGCATGGCTGTTGCCAGAGCCAGGGAAGGGCATGGGAGATGACGAGAAGTTGGTTAATAAGTGCATAATTATAGTTAGATAGAAGGAATAAGTTCTAGTACTGGACAATACAGCAGGGAGACCATAGTTACTATAGTTAACTATAATTTATTGTATATTTCAAAATAGCTAAAATTGGAATGCTCCCAATACAAAGAAATGTTTGAGGTGATGAATATTTCAGTTGTCCTTATTTGATCATTGCACATTGTATACATGTACCAAAATATCACGTCTACCCCCAAAATATATACAACTATTATATAACAATAAAAAGAATAAAAAAATGTGGATGAGACATGAATACAAGTCAAATATCATCTTTTTTATTACTGCAGAACGGATTTTTAAGACCTTTCAAATTAAAAGAAATGGCAAAATGTCACATTTCTAATGCAAAAGAAAAAGGGAGAAAACCTGACAAACACCATTTTACTTTTAATTCCAAAAGAGACTCATTATAATTCAGAACACCTGTAGAACCTCAGTTTATAAATATAAATCATCTGTTTTAATATCTTAGCAGAAAAAATTCAATATTTCTTTTCATTTCCTTTAGTGATTTTCCTATTATTAAACATTTTATGAGGAGCTCAGTTTTTCATAGTTTAATGAAAAAGATATGCTCCAGACTAGTATTTTTTTCTTTTTTTTTATTTCAGCATATTATGGGCGTACAAATATTACAGTTACGTATATTGCCCATGCCCCCCTCCCCCCTCGAGGCAGAGCTTCAAGCATGACCATCCCCCAAACGTTGCACATCTCACTCATTATGTTTGTATGTACCCATCCCATCAGTCTAGTATTTTTTAAGATTAAGCAGAAGAATTCAAAGCAGAATTGATAATCTCACCAATAAATGGACTTATGAAGAACCTAGTCTTAGGTGACTAATAACCATTGATTAAATTAAAAGGATGCCTGCTTTTTTTCCAATTACCAATAAATAAAAATATCAAAGAGTAAAAAGTTTTGAAGTATGGATTTTCTTTGTCAATTATGTAAATATTTTTTATAAAATGCCCAAACTAAAATGCTCCAAAAACCAAATTTTGGATCATGAGAACACTCTTAACATTCTCTATGAAAAATAGAATAATATAATATTTAAATGGGATGTCCCAATTTATTCATTATTCTATAACACAGAAAAATGGCAGATACGCAGACCTTGATGATATTGTAACAGATTATTCTGTTTCAAATGCCTCTCATCTGTTCTTTCCTTATCTTCTTTTCCCTCATGCTATCTCTGGATGCCAAAACAATTTTCTACACTGAAATCAGCACACATATATACAGCTCTATAGTATTAATTTTTTTCTCTCTTTTTAATGAAAATTTTCCTTGAGAGGTTTCATTTCTTGAGGAATAAGATTGAAGGTAATCTGAGTTCATGATACCCCAATAAGGCTGGAGGAGACTTGATGTATTGTTTACTCCTTGTTGGGAGCAACAGCATTTTATCCCAATAGCATTGCTCACTAAATGACAGAGCGACTATGATAGAAGCATTAGGCACTCTTAAATTATGCCTTTACTCTGTGCATTACCTGAATATATTATGAATGATTTGTTAAGGAACATCAGTGACTAAAGAACTCAAAAATGACCAAGTGCAAAATCTGAATAACTACCACTTTATAACACTGACATAAAAGATAATCATTGGATAGTTTTAGTACAAACTCTGCCCTTTAAAACATTAACATGGCATATGAATATCAAGAATGGGTGCCGACCTGGTGATTTAGGGAAAAAAAACATCATTCTTGTAAAACATGATTATTTTATCTACATGGTACTTTAAAATGGCTGTCATTAAATAAGAGATCAATTAGAAGTTTGGGCTATTAACCATAAGAAGTATCAATATAAATGTGACTTCCATTTGTTAACTGTCTCACTGTTTGTAAGCTCTAGCTTGCAGTTCATTCAAAATATATAAAATGGTGAATGGGATAAGATAATTACTTACATAGGCAGACATCTATTTTCATTGTTACATGAAATTTCTTTTTCACTGGAATGTAGACTCTTGTAGTTTGTAACTTGGGTCTTCAGCGTTAATTTTGAGAGATGCTTAATGCTAATCATATGTTCATGTGATTATTGAATAAGTGCTTTGATAGTTAAAAAGAGGACATTTCCAAATTTTAGAATATAATTCCAAGTTTTAAAGCCCACAAACTCACATGGAAAGAATAAAGATGAATTATTTATGTTCTATATAGTTATAGCTTTTTGTGGTGTCATTTTTTTAAATCACTACTGTTTTTCTTTCAACCTATTTGTTTGCATTCTACTCTGCCATAATGTGACAGGTTTCCCCCTTGTGGCACAAAAGCCCCTTGCAAAACAGTGAAAAATCTGTGCAAATGGGTCAAAGCGAGCACAATTCAGAATACCAAAAAGAAGATAAAAAAGGTAAAAGGGAGGAGGAGAAGGAAGGGGTTTAATCACAAATACAAAAAGTGTTTTGTTCTGTTTTGTATTTGGTTGAGGTGGTGCTGTAAATGACTGAAAAGTTTTAGACTAGCCAACTCTTTCTAGGAAGGAGATATACTATTTTAAAAGGGAAAGGACTATTGATTTATGATAAAGTTTGCAGAAGACATTTATTCACGTATTCTTTAATATATTTCTTGGTGTTCTATTGATATGTTAAAAATTCATCATAATTATTGCCAATATTCTAAAAAAGCCATTGCCAATATTTCAAAATCACACACAGACAAAATAGTCAAACTCTTTGTCTTTGATACTTTAACTATTATTTTAATTCACAGAAAACAATGGTCACTTCTGAATACTTATGAGATAATAATATGTCTTACAATGTAATCAAACACTTATTAAGATTTTTAACAAATAGAGAAAATATTTTAATATAATGTATAATGTTATAAATGCATACATATTAAGATCCTTCAAAGGAGATTTGTTTTTAATTACTAGCTGTTCTGTTCTTCTCCATTCTAAAATGTCTAATCCAAACCTTACAGTCAAATATTTATAAAATAACATTGGCAAGCGTTTTCATCATGGATTTTTCTTCTGTCCTGTCTTCTGTTTACATTAGAACTTTGGGCTGTGAAAATGCTTCACAATTATTTATTTTCTATGTCCTATAACATCATGTGCAAGAGTTTAGCATCTAAGCTCATTATGTTTACTTTTAAGATTGGATGAAGTCATGAAAATAGAAGATGATCTTTTACAGATCACATTTCAAGGTGAAAGTCAGCATCAAATTACAGAATATCTTATCACAAGACCCTATTTATAATTTTCTATCTTTTATAACACCCGGTCATCTGTGGTTTAAACTGTGGTTTCAATATTTTATTTCTACCCCTTTCAAACTTATTAAAAATAGGGTGATCGTCACTGTGACGGCACAAAATAATTCTTGACTTTTGGCAAAGTTTTGATCCTTAGTTTTCACCTCTCCTTCTTCAAGGAGACATCAATCTTTTTATGTTTTTAAACTATTTCCACTTCAGTTAGAACATGAGATTCCATTTGATCTTCTTAGACTCATTGTTCACCTTTGATTGTAAGAACAACTGTAAGGATTGTAATGCAGAAGAACATAACATTGCTCATCTTCTTGAATACTCTCTCATCTCCCCTCTGTGGTATATAATTCAGAACAAACCCAGTAATTATATTTACCTTGATGATAAGTTCCCAGAAGCAATTATTAATATTTCAAAACTATCTTATTTACAGTAAGCATCCTTTCCACTTTCTGTTCTTCTAAGATAATCTAATTAATGCTCATCACTGGATTAGCCATAACATCTATCCATACCTTTCCTTTTGCAGTGTTAGCGAATAAAACTCATATAATGGAATAAATGCTGAACACTAAAAGTTCATATGCTGTAGCTACCACTTGGCTCTTCCCAATGACCAGTCTACCTACCCTCTCATCAATAACTTCTTAACTTACTTGCTTTACTAGCTATTGCCAGTTTGTCTCTCATTTTTCTCTTTCCACACATCATCTGTCTTGACTCTTCTGTCCCTTCAAAGCATCAATAGCAGATTCTCCTTGCTTTCAGAGTCAACCTCCTTGATGAAGTTACTGCTGCATGTCCTCACCTGTCATCAAACCATCAGTGGTGTTTCTAGTTTCGTTCATATAATGAATCTTCTCTTGAAGATGATGAAATCCAGCATTCATCACTCTTTTTGACATTTACTGTACTTCCAAATTTATAGACACCTGATTTTCTAATATTCTCTACTTCTTGCTCTCTATGATAATATACTTTCACACCTCTATTTAGTTTTTTTTTTTCTCTCTTTCTCCTCCTGAATAAGAAAGGGCTAACACTTTGTTTATCATGCTTTCCATGTCTTACCTTCCCCGGCTTATCCCTCCTAAGGCTTCAATTAACTTCTTAAGTCATGGTCACCAGAATCCCAGTTAAGACCTCTCTGGACTGAGTTGTGTATTTCTTGTTGCTTATGTAACACTGCCTTTTAAAGTTCACAGACTTAAATGAAATTGAACTAGCCACATTCCAACTTATCTGTCTAAACATTCTATACCAAAACAATCTTAAAGACTATCAGAATCATGAGCTTTTACAAGCATGTTTTAGTTTTGCTCTCTCTTATTTCCTATATATAGTCATTCATTTGGATTTGGAATAGTTTGTTAAAGACTATAAACTTGGTGTGAGATAATATTAATTTTTTTCTTCCTAAATATAACTCTCATATTGTTGTCAAATCTCCCTTCTCTACTAGTTAGCAGGTATCTTGAATAATATCTTAGATGGCTTCAATAAATTCCTAAAGAATTTTAAAGTCCAGTTTAGAATTACAAAACAAATTCTAATTCAAACAGCTTCTCTCCATCACTATTGGTCATGTTTGGGGCCCCAGGGATCTGAAGTGGTCTGCTTATTCTGTTCTCCTCCAAGCTCAGCAAGTAGAAGAACACAGAAAAACGTACATGGCTTGGTCCTGAGATACCTCCCACCCATCTCCATTTCCAGAGAACAATTGCCCTGATTATATGAGGAAGAGTAGTGGGGGAGGAGGAAAGGAAACAAATATTTCTTTAATTAACTTCCCTCAGCTGTAGTCTATTCCCTGCTGGTTTTCACGCTTCTCTGGCCAGCTTCTCAAGGTGCAGATGCTCCCGTATGGCAGGTAGCCAGTTGTTAGGTCTAGAAAAGTACATGTGCACTCTTCAAAGGGCCTTAGTGGGGGCTTGCACTGCCCAGCTCCCTGGTATGGACCATAGTTCAATCATTTTCCTTAGCTTTTGTCCCCTCTGTTCTTGCATTTCATAGTCTCTTGTCTCTAAGATTTTATTCCATAGCTCTCCTTCCCAATCCTCCTAAATTGAGTGTGAGAGTGGAGGATGGGTAGGATTTGCTAGTTTAAGCCATACCAATTCTGCCACCTGATTAGTGCGGTCACTGGTGCTCCAAATCTTTGTTGTTCCCTTGGCCCCAATTTTAAACCATAATTGCCAATCTTAGGGCAGTTTATCAACCTGTAATAATGTCTCAGGTAACCTCTATCTACCTTCCTCTTTTTCGGCCTTCTTGGCCTATTTCAGACATTTCGTGCTCTGAAATCCTGCTCCATGGTTTTGCTCTCATCATTATTGAATTTAATTTTTTTCCATAGCCTCCTTGATCAAGTCCATATTTCTCGAAGCATATCCCAATCTCATAGTCATTAGCCCTTTTTTGACCATATGATTTATGAAATTCTTATGGGACCAACTAATCATGAGATGTTCTTCCTATATTTTGAAACTGCTATCCATTTTGTAATTTCTAAACCAAAGACAGTAAGAGATATTATTGTAATAATATAATCAAACACAGTAAAATATATTATTGAAGTAATTACATAAAAAATGAAATATAGCCAAAATAATTGTATGAATGGAGATGGTATCATAAATGAAAATATTTTCAGCATGAATTATCCCTATTTTTATAATGGGTTTCTGAACATAAAGAGGTACAAGTATTAGCAGATGGCATTTAAATAATGTAGTTTTCAAATTGAAATTTCTAGCAATTAGCTTTACTTCTTTTTTCTAAGTATGTATCATATATAACATGTTATTTAACTACATGAATACAGACTGATGTGCTAATTTCTAAATGGTGAATTTCAGGAAAATGTACCTCAGCTTTATTTTCTTAAAATAGTATCTATAATATAAATTTTGCCATACATTCTCATATCTGCAATACAGACTGTGATACATCAAATAAAGGATCTTCCTGCTGCTAGGAAAATAGCAAGAGCCCTGACATCTCCACTTTTATTAGTTTTCTAATTTTATTTCCAGACCCACAACTGACTTGATAGAAAGTTAGGTTTATGCTTTGCGGATATAGGAAAAACTTTGTAAATACAGAGTCATAATGTAACCAAAAGATTAAATTACTTTGGGAATAAAAAAATATATTTTAAAACGGTTCTAGCCATTAAGAGTAACTAACTTTGGAAGTTTTACCTAATGTCAGGTAACAGACAGAGTACCTTTTCACTGCTAATTATATTTTAATTCAGCATCTAAACAATTGAAATCTGCTGAAAAACATTTTAGTTCTTAAATGACTTAAACATTGGGAAATACACGTAGTCGTTAAACATACTTAAATGCTAGTAACAGAAAAATTACAATATCTAGTGGTAAAATAACCATATATTAAAATAATAAAAAAGTGTATTCACTAAATGTATACAAATTTATATAAACAGTATAAATTTAGTGAATACACTTTTTATTATTCTAACATATGTTTGTACCCTCATAATACCCTGAAATAAATAAAACAAAAAATTATACTGTTTGACCACAAAACAAAAACAAAAGCTGTACTAAGACTCCATTGTAGAGTCCCATGGTGCCGTGCGGCGGGGCAGTCGTCGCGCCTGCGCAGTGCGGGCTGCAGCCGAGCAGAGCGGGAGGCGCCGGCGTTGGGCTGAGGGGAGGCCCCTTGGCGGGGGCCTGTGCTACGCTGCTTCAGTGAGGGGCTCCCCTGCGGCCACCCGGCCTGTTGCTTTCCTGGGCCCAACTCCCTAGCTGGCCCGAGGCGACTCCCCAGTAGCGTGACACCAATTCCTCTTGGGTTTGGGGGCGCTGCTCTGAGCAGCAGCAGCAGCGTCACCCTTGACCCCAGAGAGCTGGCGGGCACTCTGAGGAAAAAGCGGAGCAAGAAGAAAGTGGAGGAGGAGCTAGAAGAGGAGGAAGAGGAATATGTGATGGGGAAAGTTCTGGACCGTCGAGCGGCCCAGGGCAGGGCGGAGGGCCTGCTGCAGCGGGAGGGCGTCTCGGAGGAGGACGGCACGTGGGGGCCGAGGGGAGCCTGGACTGCCGCGCCCTCGTGGCTGCGTTTCCGGGGTCGCGGGAAGCGGCGCGAGGCAGGTAAACCCGAGGGCGGCGAGCGCGAAGCTGACTCGGATTCTGCAGGTGAGGGAGAGGAGAGCCAACCAAAGAAAGGCTAGAAAAGCTGCGGGGCTTTGCTCAGGGTTTGGAGCCGGAGTGGATCACCGGAGCCCCAGACTCCGGTGGAGACTCGTATTCCTGATGAAATGGAAGACTCGGATGGGGCTGACCTGTTCCCTGCCAAGGAAGCCGGCGTCAAGTGCCCACAGGTGGCTGTGTCCTTCTCTGAGGACAGGCCGACTGGCGTTCCTGCCCCTCGGAGGGTGACGACAGAGAAGGTAATAAGAATGAACTATCTTGAGTACTGTGTTTCCCGGAAAATAAGACGGGGTCTCATGTTTATTTTTCCTCAAGAAGACACCCTAGGGCTTATTTTCAGGGCATGTGTTATTTTTTTTAAGGACGGTACAACGATCTACATTGATTCAAATAGAGTTAAGTCGTCTTCTTCTGGAACATTATCCTAACTCTTCAAACCCCGAATTCCATCCTGAATTTCTTGCGACTCTATTTCCTTTAGAACCATTGGCCCCAATCTCTCCTGTCGAGCACTAGAGCTCATGGGGCTGATGAGAAGGGCTGCTCGTCTTCTTTACCCCTCCGCGACGAAATGCATGGGTTGTGCAGATGTGCTGCGTAGCCACACCCGTTACTAGGGCTTATTTTCGGGGTCAGGCTTCTATTGTGCAAATGCTTAGAAATCCTGCTAGGGCTTATTGTGTGGGTAGGTCTTATTTTCGGGGAAGCACGGTACCAGCCCCTGTCACGTCTGACTGTGGGTTTCAAGTGGGGAGGAAGGGGTTTTACTTGTCTTGACACCATAGAGGTGGCTTGAGATGATGTCCTTGGAAGAGACAATATGTAATAGTTTCTGTGCCCTGCAGCAACTCTAAGGGCGTTAAAAATCGTGCAAGCTGTCTAGTTTGCACACCCGTTCCAGTGGAGGGGAATGGTGTTTCAAGGCAACCCATTCCGCACTTTGCTGAGAAAAGCAATGGGCCTTCTATGAAGGGCAAAACGTGCAGAATTGGGTGTGTGAGAGAGCAAAAAGATACTGTAGATCTTCAAAGAGCATCTCCACAACTCAGCCTTCTTCCCAATAGTGTTAACTCTGCATTTTTTACAGCGTAGCGTGTGTGTAGTTTTGGGTTATTACTGGTGTATTATTTGGGGGTGGTAGGGATGAAGTGGGAAAGAAGGGAGATGAGTAGGATCATTTTGGTTAAAATTTGGGGCTTGATTGGGGAAATGGTGAAATAATGGAAAGAGCAGACAACTAATGACAACTAATTTGCTTCTATGTCCATAATATTTTATCTTTTCAAAAACTCATTAGCACGATAAATGAGGACTGTGAGAGACTTTAAAAAATAATCAATTGCTTGCTTTCTTTGTACCAAGACTTTGTGCAAATACACCAGTTATTCAGGAATAATTTGTTAATAGCATTGATGTGAGCTATATATAATATATAGATATATAGTTATAAAGTATGAAATGTCCAATTTCCTTAAGTACTAAGTTTGCCAGTTGATATCTCTGACATTTTACTTTGACATTTCTTGTTTTATTTTTATTGTGGAGGTACATCCTCAGTCCTTCAAATGCACATTTTGTGTTGTGATTATCTTCCAAACTTTTTTGAGAACAATTTTTGTGAAACTAGGGATAAGTCAAAAATTCGTGTTGTATTCAAATAAGAGTTCTGTCGAGGAACCAATGCAGGCAGACAGCTTGAAATATCAACAAAGGTTTTGGGAAGGATGTGGCTAATGAATGCTCAGTATGTCGATGGTTTGAGAAGTTTAGTTCTGGTGATTTTAATCTTGAAAATGAGCCATGTGGGTAACTTGAGTCCAAGGTGGATAATGATGAGCTGAAAGCTGTAGTGGAAATTAATCCATCTCAACCTACATGTGAATTAGCAGTAAGTTTTGACATTACTATTCCAACAATATTGGACCATTTGAAACAAATGCGTAAGGTAAAGAAGCTGGATAGGTGGATTCCCCATGAATTAAATGAGTGTCAGCAGAGAAATCATCTCGAAGTTGCCTTTCTTTGCTGTCACAACATAAAGATGAAGCATTTCTACACTGTATTGTTATGTTTGATGAAAAATAGATTCTTTTTGATAATCACAAGTGTTTGGCACAATGGTTAGATAGAGATGAAGTGCCAAAACACAGTCCAAAATCAAATATTCATCAAAAAATGCTAATAGTATCTGTATAGTGGTCCAGTGCTGATATTATCAACTACAGCTTCATGGAACATGGTCAATCCATGATAGCAATGTCTACTGCAACCAATTGGATGAAATGTTGAGGATGCTTGTGATTAAGCAGCCAAGATTGGTCAATAGAGAAAGGCCAATCCTCTGGCAAGAAAATACTCAACAACGTATCACACAAACAGCACTGCTCAGGCTATAGCAGCATTGTAGTCTTGGATACTCTGTCATCCACCATATTCACCAGACCTTGCAACAACTGACTATCATTTCTTCCAGGCTTTGGACCACTTCTTGCAAGGAAAAATATTCAATTCTCAACTAGCTGTGGAAAATGCCTTTTGCGATTTCATTGCCACTCACTCTCCAGGAGGCTTCTTTGCTGCTGGCATAAACAAGCTACTGTCCTGATGGCAAAATTGTGTCGATGGTTTAGGTGCATGCTTTGATTAGTTATACTGCTTCTTGTTTGAGATATAATAAACCACATTTTTTATTCAAAATAGGACATTTCATATTTAATGACCTAATATATGTTAGCACAGCTGATATAAAATCCATCCAAGAGCTATTTTGACTGTAGCACATAACAAATACTAAAGGAATATATATATTTTTAAAATTTTATTCTATTTTATTTTATTTTAATTTCAGCATATTATGAGGGTACAAATATTACAGTTATGTATATTGCCC
>VBSM01000483.1:40386324-40421841 GCA_008086735.1 Cheirogaleus medius
GATACCTGCCATGTCCTTTTCCAGAAAATACAGTTTCTCTGACTCAGTATTTTGATTTCCTGGGACAGAAAATTAGGGCTTTCTCACACAAGGGATTCTGCCACTGTATGCATGCCAACAGTGCTTACTCCCGAGCTAGAAAGAGTGAAAACAAATATATCTCCCCTTTTCTGAATATGCCTCCTCAAAATAATTTGCATTATTCTCTTCACTCTCCAGTATCTACATTGAGCTATACAGATTTTACAGTTGTTATTTATAAAGATGTCCAGTTGGAGCTCATCTAGCCATTACCCGTCCCCAAATTCATCCTTTTTAAAAAACGTTATTAAAATTAAGTCAAATATGGCTGCTTCTAAGCATTCTGCTGAACTTTAAATGTTCCAAGTCACTTCCTCTGCAACAACCCTTTTTTTTTTCTTTTCGTTTTCCATTTCTACTGTGTTGCTCTTTATCTAGTCACATGATCTCTCTGGACTATCCATCTTCTTCCCATATCATGTGTCTTTGGCTCTTAATTTATATATCCTATTTCATTCTTGAAATTTCTGTAAAAAATCAGCCTTTGCCAGATTCACCCAAAATAAGCACACAAATCCCTAAGAAGGCTTTTAGCTCATAGTGTGACAATGGACACTTGCATTTGCTTGAATATTTTTTTTATTATTAAATTCAAAGCATACACTTAAAGTTATTTTTCTGTGATCCAGTGCCAATTGCCACTTGAATTATCGAACTTTGATTTCTTCATATTTAAGAGAGAGATTTGGTTTTGAGGATTTCTGTAGTCACTTCCTTATTTTAACTTTAAGTATACCTTAAATAAGAATTAAATATTTTATCTGTCTATGAGAGGTGTCTTGTATGATTACTAAAAGGGCTGCTCTTCCACTGCTGTTCATATTCTAAAAATTATTAATCACAACAGTAGCAACATGCACCCACCATCCATCCCTCACCTCATTCACAGCTGGGGAATGAGCACCTTCTTGACTAAGACCTCTGCCTAGCTCTACATGGGCTGCTTATTAATGTCTCTAGAGTGACACTAAATCAAGTGGCAGCACATGGTAATATAAATCACAGTCTAATTTAGTTGTCACTGTGTTGTGACATTTGGTTAAAAATGCTTTTTAATTGTGAGTATAAATTATACATGAACAATTCTTAGTGACAGTCTTAATACCACCTGAGATTATTTTACCCAAGGAATAGCAAACATCAACAACACGAAGCAAGTGTACATCTGAAACTTCTTAAATAGCTATTTGTGGAAAGATAATGATGATGATGTATTCTGGTTTAGTTTCAACCCAAAACTTTTTGGGTAGAGAGGAATGGTGGGTGAGGAGGAAAGGAAGGTCTTTGGATATTTCGGGATAATAATTTGTGCACTATGGTTTACAAACACAGTATTCCCTCTTTGCTCTCCTATTCTGTGACTCTGAAAACATGATCCGAGATTTCTGGTTTTCAGTTTAGCAGTCTGTAGGAATGGGCTAGTTAATCTGGCCTTGTATCTTAGTATCAGAGAGAAAGTAAGTAGACTTAGAGGAAAAATGATTATTTTGAGTAGCTATTTAAACTTACAAGTTCTTAAATATTTTAAAAATCTCTCTCTCTTAACTTTTAAAACACTTGGCTTCAGTTAAGTGAATCCAAACTGGCTGTGGCATGTCTAATATTCTATAGCATCATATAAATAAAAATCAATGTTGATAGGAGCACGATTATAAGACATTTTCCATTTCTACATCTAAATAAAATATGAATGACGTAATAAAAATTTACCTAACTTTATTCTGATCTCCCTTTTCCAGAAATACAACAATATGTGTTCTTAAATATGAATATTTCAATAGTATCATGATACATTTTGCTGACAAAGACAGACTCATGCTTGAATACTGGCTTCAGAGTCACTGTGCCTCAGTTTCTTTTTCTCTAAATTAAGATAGTAATGTCTATCTCACATAATTTTTTTGAGGCTCTAATGAAACACTTTTTGTAAGCAAATGACATATGAACTAGCAAGTTATAAAAGTCAAATAATGTTGATATCCCTTCAGCTTCACTTGCTAACTTCTATGGATGTGGGCCAATTCTTGAAGCGTGTGACTGTTCTTCATACTTCAGGTGGTTCTCAGATATCTTCAACATCATCCACAGACCCCATAGCGTGAATAACCATGGTCTAAGAGGGAACTACACAGCCCTACTCCTAGGGAAGGCTCTGAAATTCAAGAATAATTAGGTATAGGCAGCTGGAAAAGATGAAAGAAGAGTATTCACTTATCTTTCATAATACTTTAAAGCAAGGGAAGGTATAATGACTGGTCAGTTCACAAAGAGAACATATAGTAATCATCTATAAAGTCTGAGATAATGAGAAAACTCAGGATAGCCTGGACGAGTAAGGAAAACATAAAATTAAAAGCTAGGCTAGACCTTCTAACAAAGAACAGTGCAACTGATATCCCATAGGGGACAGTGTGAGCAACACACACTAGCAGACTCATGTTGACCGGTTGGCCAGGCATTTATCAGCACAGACTTATTGAACATCTATTATGTCAGGCATGTTTTGGACTTCTCAGAAACAAAGATCAATGATGCTCAGTCTTTGTTCCAGATGACCCATGTGGAGGCACTCCTCCAAGAAAGGGCTGTGCATTGTGCTCAGTGAGAGTGGGTCATGACAAAAACACATTGGTAGGTCTGCAATATGATTATCTACCATCCAGCATCAGAAGCTATATTGGCAAATACTAATTACAGATCCCTTTTTGATTTAAGATTCTATAATTTCCCCATGGCTGGCTACTTTTTTCCTTGTAGTAAAATACCCAACTGGTCATATGAAAGGAGAATATTTTAAGGATGGTGCATTTGTAGCAACCCAGTGGAGTTTCCTATCATAGATTTGCCTATGGTTTTAGAGTTTTGGGTTAAGTGAAAACAAATGTAAAATTCTGACGTTTTATGTCATCAAATTCTCTAACAATAGAATTATAATATAAATGTTTGTTTTTGTTTTGATGTAAATAATCTATCTCCCTGGATATATCATGACTTTGTATATTGGGATGCTCTTCAATGAATGGAATTTAGTTGTTGAATACAGAGTCTCCATAGATTTGCTAGTAGGGACAGTTGTATAAACTCCTGTCCTATTATATTCAGAATCTACTTAAGCAACCTGATGTATGCTATAGTATAGAAAAGAAATGGCCAAATTATCAGGACCTTTTGGTCTGGAAGGGTTGAAGCCTCCAACTATGCAGGACATCTCTAAGAATATACTCGCATTAGAGTGGTCAGAAAAATGCAAATGTAAATGTTTGCCATCTCCTCTTCATACTTTTCGTTTCCATTTCTCTTTTAATGATAATTATTATGCTTTTATCAGAGGAAAAGTAGCATATAAATATGTCATTGTTTAGAGTAATCTGAAGACATCTTGAGAAGCCACCATCAAGATTTTAATATGCTTGGCCCATCTTTCTCCTTCTTCCATATCTGAGGGATGCTACCATGTACACAGGTTGTGTAGTCCTTATCTGAAATGCTTGAGGCCAGAAGTGTTTTGGATTTCAGAATTGTTTGCATTTTGGAATGTTTGCATATACATAATTAAATATCTTGGGAATGGGACTCAAGTCTAAATGCAAAGTTCATTTATGTTTCATATATACCTTATATTCATAGCCTTAAGGTAATTTTATACATTTTTAACAATTCTGGTATAAAACAAAGTTTTGACTGCATTTTGACTGTGATCTGTCATATGACGAGGTCATTTGTGGAATTTTCCACTGTGATGTCATGTTGACACTCGTAAAGTTTGAAATTTGGATCATTTTGGATTCCAGATTTTTGAATTGGGGATCTTAGCCTGTTTGTAGGGTTAACAATACAGCATATAAAATGTAGGATGTCCAGTAATATTTGAATTTCAATAAAAAGCCAATACTTTGTACTGCGTCCCAAATATTGTATTGGAAATACACTAAAAAATATTCATTGTTTCTATGAAATCAGATTTAACTTGTGGTTTTGTATTTTACCTGGCAACCTTAACTTACAGATACCAAAAAGGTACTCTCAGGGAAATTATCTGACAAGTAGTAGATATGTTTAAGATTTTCCCAACGTAAAAAACACTAACTACAGCACAAAGTGAACAGAGAGATGACCTATTTATTTTTTGAATTGATAGTTGAAAGACCTTGAAATTTGCCTGACATGACACTATATAAGTCACTGACTTTTTTTGAACAACACTAACACAGAGACAATAATTCCTTCAAACTCTCTTCTTTTCCTTCTACTCATTTCCCTAAACATGTGTGCAGAATTTAATATAAGTAACCACATGTAAATCATAAAAAAATACTTGATCAAGTCTGTCTTTTCCTCAAGGTTCTTCAAGGCTGAGTAGCAAGTATGAGAATTAAACGTGGCCAAGGGATTGAAGAACCCCAATTATAAGAACATTAATTCCATCCCACCTGAGGTTTGCTGCCTCAGCTACTCGAGATATGTGCTTCCAGTGGTCTGAATAAAATGTTTTTAGTTTGGACCTTAGAGGAAAACATCTGTGCTAACTCCACAATGACATTACTCTCTAAAGTAGAAAAAATAAATTAGGTCAGGAACGTCATGAACCTTTGACTACAATGCTTCTATAACGTAAGGGCAGGGAGTAGGTACCTTTAAATCAGTGAATTACCTTTTGCTGACAATTGGCAACAGAAAGTGAAATAAATATGCCTGAGCTAGGGGAAGGGCTTCAGAAACAGGACTAACTAGCTAGAGGACTTGGAGAATAGAATCAGAATGTGAATTTTATTGTAATGATGACAACAGGAAGTCATTTGTAGCAAAAAAACAAAAAACAAAAAACAAAAAAACGCAATAGGAAGGGGCAGGGCTAATTAGCAAAATTAAAATCTTATTTAATCACCTTTAATATGATATTAGTTTTGATTTTGGTATAATTTGTGACCTCAACCCCTAACTTTTCTCTGGAATCTGGCATAACTAAAGTCAACAGGGAGTTTGACAATATGGTATTAGTTATTTCAATGTTTAAGTTCTTATTACAAAAGATGTTACATTCATAAGGTAGATAATAAAAAGTTATCTTAAACACACTAGCTAGAAGTAACTACTACAGCCAGAGGTCAATTGTAATGCTTATTACCATAAAATAATTTGAAGATCTTCATTAAAATTGATTTTAATGTTAACATCAGGTTATTACATGGATTATTTTCATTCATCTATCATTATATCTAATACCTTTTTAGGAGAGAGTTACATGTAACTTTATTTCTAAGATGTTCAAAAATCGTAGTGTTCATATTGATAATGTCAAGTTGACTATGACAAATATTCTTTGAGATTTTAAAAAATAAATGGAAGAATTTTCTGATTTTTTTCCTAGAGCTAGTATATTTGAAGAAAAGAGAATTAGAAGAATTTAATATATGATCTTGTAAAAACTACATGACTTCGCATGCCCTTAAAATTATGATACATAGATATTCATAAAAGCTGGAAAATAGTCCTAGGCTGCTAAGACTGCTAAAAGTGATTGCCTCTTGGTAGGGACGTGGAATTGGAGTAGGACAAGGGAAGTAGGTACACAGAGACTTTAACTTTTCCATTAGAATATTTCTGTCTGCCTATAATTTTAATATAATAGTCATATATTACTTTTGAAATTAATTTTAATGAACCAAAATTTCTCCTGGACTTTCCACTGGCATTAACAGTTGGGTACTATATGCTAGCTGTCAAAATATTGGAAAGCATTAGTACATTTATTTTTCTACATTGCCAAGTGTGGTAGAATATTTGCAAAACATACCGTATGTGACCAGAAGAGAATGACTTGACTTTTTCATCACACCTGTTCACCGCAACTGCTCTGCTAAAACATTTCATAATAATAACTTATTTGGAATCATCTTTGGCAAAGCAAGGGGGATTTTTTTCACCTTGTTAATATGTCAATATTGCACCCGTACTAGAAGCAAGTTTGTCATGTTTTTCTCCATTGTGACTCATTTTTTTTGTCACTTTAGATACCCAAATATAGTACCAGCCAAGCCTAAGTCATTATAATGAGGAAATATTAGAACAGTGTGATTCTTCAGTATGATGAGCATCTAGACATAGTAATTTAGTAATCTAATCTTCAAAAAATAAATGTTATTCATTGGGCTTATTTTCTTGTAGACTTAGTCTGGATTGATTTAATATATGTCATCAGCAGCATGAAAGTCCATAATCATTCAGGTTCTTTGCTATTATTTTGCATTTGTATAGCGACCAAAAATATACAATTATGTATGGAAAATATGCAGAAAATAATGACATGAATACAAAGATAGAAAATTATTCTAAATCTAGTTCAATAAGATACTAAAGCAATGCTTTTACAACTTGTTTATGAGGCAAGATATCTTCTATTTATTTTTAAGTTAACTTGATGATTTCAGGTATTTTCCTGATCTCAAATTATTTTACTGCATAAATTGTCATTCTGTTTTTTAGCTATAAAAAATTCATCTCTCCTATGATATAAAGCAAAGTCTTTATCTTTTTTTTCCACAATATTTTTTGAATTGTTTAACTGACTAGCCTACTGACATCTATTAAAATTTAACAGCTGCTAAATTCTAAAGATTCCATCAAGTTGGGATCTCTTTCTCTTTTTTCTTTTTTTAAGGATCACATGAAATACTAAGGCTTTGAAGTGTGGATGAAGAAAAAAATTCTCTATTTTGAATTTCAAACTACACATCTATATTTTGGCAAAGGTCTACATAATAAATCATAGAATTTATTTGGTCTATAGAATAAACCACTGGCATATTGTAATTCAAATAGACTCCTGGTCAAAGAAGTAAAAACAATCTGTAGTCATTTTCGTATATAAAATGTACGCACTTCTTTGGTAGATATTCAGGTTGTTTTCAGGAGAAGTATTGTTTGCTGTTTTTGTGGCTATCTGGCACGCGTGTTTTTTCCTCTTTCAAGGGAAGGGTTAGGTTTCTGCTTTAGGACACTGCATAAATCCCCTTTTCTCTGCCAGGTTTGAAGAGTGGGACTGACTGATTTGAGTGGGGCTTGTTTGGGTTATGCCAGTTGGCATACACCATCCACCTGCCCCACCTGAGGACTCATGGACTAAAGAGGGGGAAAATCAACCCAAACAGTTTCCGTTTGCCAAGAGAGGTTTTCCAAGCCTTGCCGAGGGGCCCATTTCTTCTTCGTGATTTGAGTGTGTCAGGAAATGAATTATATTATATATTATATGTGTATATAATTTGAATAAAAGATATATATATAAATCGTCAATTCCAATACTTTGTACCCCTCACGCACTGCATAGCTTTGAGTATGCTATTTAACTTCTCTGTGCCTCAGTTTCCTCTTTTTTAAAATTATAATAACAATATATAATGTCATCTACTATATTAAGTTGTTTTTGAAGATTAAATGAGCTAATGCATGTAAAGAACTTAAAAGAAGACCTGGAACATAGCTGACAACAAACACTACCTTTTCTCTATTCTTCCTATTAAAGAATGTCACGTCTGAGAGTACGACCTTTCAAAGTTTCAGGAAGAATATTTTGGCCATAGAGTATAAGAAGGCCAAGTGACATGAAAGACAAAGGACAAAGATGTGGGACCCGAGGAGGTCACATGTGGCTTAAGAGAGGTTTTAGTTGTGAGGTATGGAGGAATCCATCTGTTGAAGAAACAACTGGAAATAAAACTGACTGCAGCTTCTCAAGAGAAAAATAGTTTGTGAAATATGTTACCATAACAAAAATATTGACTATAAATGTAAATGGATTCCATAATGTTTACACAGTTTTGTGAGAGATTGAACATTGATGGCTTCTAGGAAAAGCACATATATAATAACAAATGTCATTTAAATCCTCAAACAAACCAGTTTTTATCCTTGTGTTTCTGAACAAAAGAACTTAGGTCACAGTGATATGTGTAAGCATGTAACACCAAAATGTGGAAGAAGAGGATTTGCTTCTAGATACTCATTATCTTACAGAGAAGGAAAAACACAGAAATAAATGAAGCAGGCTAGTGAATGGGACAACAGAAAGTAGTGGGTACTTTAATGAACTGAAAAGGCATATCCCCCCAGTCCAAAGGCATTGAAATGTGTTTTAAAAGTTTATTAAAGTACATCTCAAACAAAACATACCTGGAATTAAATTCAACCTCTAGGGCTGAATTGCCAATGATAGTTGGCATTTGAGAACTGATTCCAAAGCTAATGCTTTTCTTATGTTTTAATTGCATTACCAATTTACTCTTTAGATTAATGTCACAGCTCATTCCTTGAAGCTCCTTCTATTAATAAAAGAGTAACTACCTGAAACATACTTTATGTACTATAGCCTCTCCTATCCACATATCAGTCCTAGTTTGATTCTCACTCCTAGTTTGATTAAAAGTGAGCATGGGGTGTTACAAAGGGTATTAATTTACCATTTTTTATGGCTAAGTAGTACTCCATAGTACACATATACCACATTTTATTAATCCACTCATGTACTGATGAGCATTTGGGTTGTTTCCACATGTTTGCAATTGTGAATTGTGCTGCTAAAAACATTTGAGGACAAGTGTTTTTTTTATAAAATGCCTGTTTTTCCTTTGGGTAAATACTCAGTAATGGAATTTCTGGATGAAATGATAGTTCTACTTTTAGTCCTTTGAGGAATCTCCATACCACTTTCCGTAGAGGTTGTACTCATTTGCAGTCCCATCAACAGTGTTTAAGTGTCCCTTTCTCTAATAACCTTTATAACAACCTGGATGG
Organism: Cheirogaleus medius; assembly: GCA_008086735.1. NCBI lineage: Eukaryota > Metazoa > Chordata > Mammalia > Primates > Cheirogaleidae > Cheirogaleus > Cheirogaleus medius. The sequence goes on from VBSM01000483.1 coordinate 40,395,193, forward strand.
AACTAGAGACTATTCTTCTAAGCAACGTATGCAGGAATAGAAAAACAAACACCACATGTACTCACTGTTAGACTGAAAATGATTGATCAACACCCATATGCATATATGGTAGTAAAACTCAGTGAAAACCACGCAGGTGGGAGGCGGGTGGAGGGAACAGGTAAATCCACACCTTAACGGGTACAATGCACTCTATCTTGGTGACGGGCACACTTATAACTTTGACTCAGATGACACAAAAGCAATTCATAAGCAAAACATTTGTGCCCCCATAATACCCTGAAAAAAACCAAAACCAAAACCAAAATAAAGCTCTAGCAGATAAGGGAAAAAAAGTGAGTATGGGGTCAGTCTAAGTACAGTGCAAATAATAATTGAAATGGAGGACATGAGGAAATGGCAGAGACAGATAACTGTAGTCAAACTTCCATATTCAGAGAATTTCAATATATGGAAATAACCTTCAATTTATTTATTGAGGCTCAGTTAAAACACTCAAGGAGACAGATGCTCAACCTATTTCCAGTAAAAGAGACAAAGAAAAGTCAAAAGAAAAAAAAGAAAAAGAACAGATGGTATCAAGAGAGCTAGAGAGTGAAACAACAAAGATTAGGGGAAGAAATTCTCAAAGGTCAGATTTATATTGTTAGGGATTTGTTATCCAGACAAAGAAAGCAATTACTGAAACCATTTGCATTTATTACTTTTTACTCACATATGGACCTCATAGAATGTGATTATGTATAATACTAAACAAATGCATTTTATTATTTTGCCTTAATTTAGATTCCTTTGAAGCTTCTCATTTCTAGGGTGAAATCATGAAAGTTTTGTTTTTTTGTTGTTTTTTGTTTTTTACCTCAGAAAAGGAGATACTAGAACAGAAGAAACCACTGCTAATTTGGTTAATATGAAACTTTCTTGGCCCCTTTAGCAAAAAAGAAACCAGGAAAAAGAGGCATTGTCTATAGAGAAAAAGTATTTTCTAAATGTCTTAAGCATCCATTAAATATATTAAGATATACATAGAGCTTATTTCATAGGCTTTGGACATTCCTGCAACACAGATAGCTCTCATTTGGTGCCAAAAGGAGAGAAAAAGGATGTTGAGGAAATGGAAACACAGATTCCTGCTCTCCACTGAGGAATTTAGGGGCGAAGAAGGAGTCAGTGATGGGTAGGAGCGTGAATCTTGATCTCCCTCAGACTCACTTTTCAATTTGTAGAGCATGTATATATGTGTGTAAACTAGTTATATATATACATTTTTGGAGACAGCGTCTCTCTCTGTCACCCAGGCTAGAGTGCTGTGGCATCATCACAGCTCACTGCAACCTCACACTCTTGGGCTCCGGCGATCCTCCTGCCTCAGCCTCCTTACTAGCTGGGACTACAGGTGTGTGCCATCACACCTGGCTAATTTTTCTACTTTTTGTAGACCTCAGGTCTCACTCTTGCTTAGGCTGGTCTGGAACTTCTGGAACTATTTTGACTTACTAATATTGTTAAAGATAGAAAAATATTGAGCCCAAGAGCTTTAATTTTGAACATAGTATGGGGTACAATGGACGGTCTGGTCCATATGGACTTAAAAATATATTGTATTATAATAATGCTATTCATTTTGACAAAGTCACTTTCAACTATTGATGGTTTTTCTTTTTTTAGGTAATGAACATGATTGTTATTTTTTCCTTGGGGAGAAGGGGAAGCTGTCTCTACTTTTTATTAGTTGTTTCTTACTCTAAGCCTACATATCTCTTTATTGAGTTCTGTAAATAATCTGTGCTATAGGGATTGACCTTTCATTTCTGCTTTGCCCTTTACAATTCTACTTTCATCTGACTCTTTTCCCAGCATATATTTTGTCATCTTGTGAGTCTTGTTAAGTTGTACCTGCTTCAGCATAATTCTGAATGTGAACACACAGTAGTTCTCACTGTTCCAGTTAATTGGCTTCCCTATCCTCTGGGTAACCTTATTCTCCAGGATCTTGTGTTAATTAAGATCCCTTCCTCCCAACCCTTTCTTTAGACTTAACAATACAGTAGGGGGCAGAATAAGGAACAGTGTCTGATTCACAAGGTGGGAAGACAGCCCCATGATCAACTTTCTCAGACTTCACCCACTGAATACATGACTGTTTCAAGGAACAACAACAACAACAAAAAACTATTGTTTGGATTATGTTACTGCAGTCCTGAGGGATCTACTTTGAGGAAGTATCTGGTGGTTTGTACAAAGTGACCTTGTTTTAGTACTGTAATGAACATGTTCTAGCAGCAAGGCTAGAAAGCAGGCTGAACAAAAAGGTTCACATTCAGAAACACAAAGTCCAAAGACCTCAAGTAATCAAGGGAAATGTTAATGAGAACTCCTCAGATATGAACTAAATGAAGCATGGAAGGCTTTCTTTTTTTGTGATTTTTTTGCCTTAAATATATGGCATCCCTAATTTGAAGATGGTTTTGGAAGGTGTTACAGATTCCTTTCTACAACAGCAAGTTCTTAACAAATGGCTCAGCATTGGGATAGACCTCAATAATGTATGCTAATTATTAGTACAAGATAAATAAAAAATAAGGATACATTAATATTGTTTAGGATAAAGTGAATCCTAAACAAAAAAATTTACCAAGATGTTATTTGAAACTAATATGCTTGTCCATGATAAGTGGAGGTTTCAGGTAAAATTTGTTATTGTCTTCTAGGCTGCCAAAAACTTGTGTGCTCAGATTCCATTATGCCTTGTTATGGGTAAAAATAGGTAAACTTATTTTTAAAATCCTGAGAAACCCTGAGATTGAAACAAACCTTTAAGAAAGATAACTTTCCCATATTGTCTCATCAGCTTGTGAGTTCTGTGAAGCACAATTTATTAAAGTTTGTTTTCTAGTGGATATGAGGTACTTAATTATTTATTGAATTAATTGATTGATTATCTAATTATGTTCTAGTGTACTGTGATAACAACTGGCATTTATATTATATCTACAATTTATATTGTAATTGACATATATCATTATGTTCAAGGTTACTGTAACAGTAATTTGAGTTTTTAATGCTGTCTCCTATTTTATGTTTCAGGATTAGCAATATAAAACATACACATACATACAAAATATACAAGTTCTATAAAAATGTAGAAAAAAGCACAGCTGTGAGACTGAGAACCTGGTTTTATATGCCAATTCCACTTCTTAAAAGATCTGTGGTTTTGGGAAAACACTATTTTTTTGTCCGTTTTCCTATATGAAAATTAAGGTGGCACATATCTATCTCAAAGCATCACATTTGAGAATTAAATGAGATAATATTCATATAAGCTCTTGGCTTAGTGCAGAGACAAAGACTAGAAAGCATTTTGTTTTTATATTGATAGACGTGTCTTGAATTACAAAAAGTAGATAATATATATGCATGTAAGTTTTTTCATATATATTAGTAACAGCAAATAGAAAAATAAAGGCTACATAAGTTGGAATGAAGCTTTTATGCTCAGAGAACTCCCTATTCTGAAATATAATGATGATAGATGGTAGAAAAGCAATGAAACATGTACAGATACAGGGTTGAAACTGCAGACTGACTTTGAAGTTCTGTGATTATTGGCATCTTTGCATAAATCAAACAAAATATAAGAAAACTGTTTAAAGTTGCTAAATACAATGAAGTCTCATTATACAACGCTATAAGGTGATTGTCCCAGGTTCCTCAGGGTGTATGCCTATTGCCCCAGCGCTATCATAAATAATACCCTCTTTCACTCTCAAAAGTATCCTGGTTTGGATGACAAAATTATATGGTTACCTACCCAGACATGATATAGCTTGAAATCATAACATAGAAGCAAAAACAGATGTGACAAGTATGATATACTTAGCCTATATTATATTTGTTAGTTTTACTCCAAAGAGCAGTCGAGAGTTATAAACAGTTCCACTGTAAGTCGTTGTTTTACATGTGAAGTAGTTCATAAACGGAATAATGTTTGATGTGATCAGTATGATATGAAGGCGAAAAGATAAAGGCAATGGGTTTGAGCATTTCATTTTGGGATTCAGACAGATGAGTCTCATTTTGCTTGTTTATCTTGTCTTACAGTGCCTAATTTGCAGTCGTTTTATTAGTGCATTTTCAACATCAAAAGTTGTCCACAAAATTAACTTGGTTTTTAATCATTATTTGTTCTCATGTAAAATTAGTTCTGCCTGATTCATTATCCTTTGTTATTTATGAAAGAAGAAAGAGATCAAGCAGTTCCGTTGGTAGAAAAGCAACACTAGTATTAACATAGTTCTTAAAAGTCAGCTGAGCTTAGTTAGACTTAGTGGGTTATCCTGACTTTTTTCACTTAAATGATACATTAGGTAATTTTGAGAAACTGCTCCTACTCTATAAAAGAAGATTTAAAAAAAGATACATAAAACATTTTTAAACAGTGCCACAATTCTGAGATTCAGGAGAATCACAATGACGGGGCTGCCTGCTACCCTTGGACACTTCCTGGGAAGGCCTGTCACCATCTCTGATTAATGCTCGGCACACTCTGAACTTCATTTAACATCATGTGGTTGTTGATTTACAGCCTAAAATGAAATATGTCCTGATGTCCAGAGTCAGTATTCTGTAGGAGTTCTTGTCTATCAATGACACTGAAGACAGTGCTGCTTCCTTGCTTAGAAGAAAGACTGAAAAGACCAGTTTTATTTTTACTTTGAATCTCAAAGAAAGGGGGTGGGTGTGTAGCCACACTTAACACAGTTCCTGGAGAATCCTGGGTCCACAAGGAGTTCATAGAACCCTGGGTGAAACAGTGAAGGAAATTTGGAATGAATGCAAAGTAACCTCCATGGACACTAGCCCTGGATTTTTGAAAGTAGAGAGATAGAGGCAGGCCCATTTTGACACGGCTGCTACACTGCTCTCCTTGGGATCTCAGCCCAAGGAGAGCAGTGGAGTGGCCCAGTGGCAGCAGCGCACGCAGAAGAAAATAATCCAACAGAGCACAAGACTGGAACATTCAGATGCCTGATGTGAAATGGAAGAGACTGGGGGCTATTTTGGAAGATCAATCCAAATTTGGTTGATATTTGGAATCCAATCAGATTATAATTGCCACACACAAGGCCTCAGTTGCCTCCAAAGGCCAAAAGCCTGAGAAAACATGATTCAGGAAAGTAATCTTCTGCTTGCTGAACAAAAATGTGTTTATCGATGCCAGATGTTAACCAGGACAGTTCTTATTTACAGCTGAGCGGTTTTTCATTAAATTGACAATCTTCCCTAAATTATTAATACTATCTGAGTGGACTCTGTGAGGCTGTGTAAAGGGCTCTACACACTGTTTCAAATTAGGCTTCCCCTGGCCATGTGACTTGCCTGGGGTTTAAGTGTTTGTTTCTGTATTTTACTAACCTTATTTGTTGACACATTACTTCACCTCTTAAAACTATTCAGATATTTTACTAACATAAAGAACACTGTGATAATGCCCAAATGAGTCATATCAAAGTAATTGTCAAGTTAATTGAGACCAACGTAGATAAGATTTACCTTATTTTCAATGTATAGTACTTATTTAGATTATTTAATTTTATATTTTATTTTACCTCCACATAGCTTCAGTACAGCTCCAGAAATAAACCATATTATCTTATTCACTAAGAGTAGGAACAAAATTAGTTTGGGGATTTTTTCAGTATCATCATTATAACTGACATTAAAATATCAAAATCTTTTCTGTAGCACATGATTCATCCATGAACCTCAATGCTATGTCTACTTTTTAAAATGAGTAACAGAGAAGCCACAGTCCTTGCTCAGAATTCCTTTATTTTTCAGAAAATCAAAAAAAAATTCTGGAACTTACTTTTCCTATCAGTATATCTATATTTATATTTATCCTTATAAAATTAGGGTAGTGTTCTTTTCTTATTAAAATAAATGTAACTTTAAACTATCTTCCTACTCTTCACTTGCCTGAATATTCAGCCCTTTTTGGATAATTAATTTTTGCACAAATATACACCATGGTTTCTGACTCCTGGGTTTTAGTCCAAAGTTAAAGTCTTTATCAGAAAATAATACCTATCTCTAAAGGCTGACATTAAAGATTATCTTCTTGATCAAACTTTTCCTGTTTATCTTCTGACAGTTGTGATTTATTTTTCCTTTGAATCTACCTACTTTTCTATAAAGTAAAGCTCTAAAAGTAAAGCTCTTTCTTGATGGTAGTTTCTTTCCCTGTGAGATACCTAAAAAAACTATCTTTTAAGAAACATAGAAGAAAAGTCCTTGGTGCCTGATAGTTGTTTGATAAATATACTTGCTTTTCTTCCTTCCTCCAGTCTCACAAAATTTTTTATGTTGTTTGAAGTTAGAGAGTGTAATATTTAATGTTTTATTTCTTGAGGACCTAATATGAGGCCTTTTATAGAATGAGAATTCTTTTTAAATTTAGCTTTTGGTTTGTTTCTGTAGGACTCACCTATTATTTTTGTTCTCATTTCTTTTTGTTCTGGAGGTGAACAAGATGACTTCTGTTGCAAAACACCATTCTTCCAACTCCATATGGTTGTACCAGGAGTCTTCATGATTTTACAGGACCCCACCTCCCAGCCATACATGATTACCAGGAATAAATACCTAGCCCATTCTGGCCAATGAAAAAATTTCCATAGAATGATTTATCTCTAGGAAAATTTAAAACAATGTAAAAATGAAAGTCAGTTCTTGATTTGTTTTTGATAAGAATTGTGAAAAATTAGGGTTAAATCTGTTATTAAGCACATTTCTGCATGTGAAGGACACAAGTCTTCAGTGTAAAAGAATGAAGCTAAGAGACAGAAACAAAAAGGATTGCAAATATAAAAAAAGACATGAATATAAAGACAGTATTTATGGCATTTAACACCTGCTTCCAGGTCTTCCTAACCCTGGCTAAACACCTGCCTTCCCATCATGTGTTAATTCAAGTTTAGTTTCTTTACCTCAAACTCAAAAGATTTTTGACATCTCAATGACCCTAAAAATAATGTTATATCCCTACTTCAACCTCACTCCCAGGAGTTACCAAAGACTATACATACATCCTTACCTGATATTGGTAAAGTTATAGTTAAGTACAGTGTTGCATCTTGACATACTCATTGATCTGTAGAATTAATAAAGCATGGCATACAATATAAATTATATATGGGTAGAACCCCTCTTTTTTCCATGGATAATTGAGATGATTGATTATAAAGAGAGTATAACAATTGATAAATCACTATTGTAAAGTTTTATAGGCACTAAAAATCAATATAAGAAAAAATACGGCTTTTTGCGACTGTCTTAATGGAAGTAACACAAGAAGGGTTTCATCAAATCACACCCTTGGCTCTAACACTGGGCAGGATTCAGAGAGTGATGAATACACAGAAATATACTCTCTGCTTCTTTTACTTCTAAATTTTCTTTTAATTTAAAGCAAATTATAAAACATTAAAATCTGGAAAAACAAGTTTATTCCTATCTTCTATCTGATTCACAGAGTCTATAACTTCTACCCATAGTGTAGATAAAGCCAAAAGAGCTTATAGTAGATTCAAGTTTGTGCAGACATCATACACTGAACAAGTATAACATAGTAGATACCATGAATGCATTGGATTTACCCTATGGATTTGTTCTGCCTGGGTCCAATATGGCATCCTTCTGGTGATCAAAAAGAAAACATGATCATTTGTTTAAAATCCACAACAATGAAAAATAAGCAAAACTGTTTGCTACATTTGAATTTTTCCCATATGACCTAAGAATTTTCCTGTTTGTTACACTCAATATTTAATTCTGACCTTGAGTACACACACATATACACACACAATTTCTTCCTATGATATGAAATCTTCTCAGATCTCATGAGAGCAGTATGAGTTTAATTCAGTTATCTTCCTACTGATAATTCATTTCTATACCTATTAACTGATATTTATTAATGTAAGCTGTGTGTCAGTCACCATGCCAGATGTAGGGAGTGTTGTGGGTTGAATTGTGTCCCTCAAAAATGACATTTTGAAGTCCTAACACCCAGTACCTCAGATATGACCTTACTTTGGATATGGGATCCTCACAGAGGAAATCAATTTAAAATGAGGTCATTAGGGTGGGCCCTAATTCCATAGGACTATTGTCCTTACAAAAAGGGGAAAATCTGGACATAGACTAACATACTGAAAAGGAGAACAATATGTGAATACCAATGACTACCCGAGTCCGGGAAAGAGTCCTGGAATGGATCTTTTCCTTGCACCTTCAGAGGGGGCGTGGCTTTGCCAATAACTTGATTTCAGACTTGAGCCTTCAAAACAGCAAGACAATAAATTTCTATTGTGTAAGTTGCTTAGCTTGTGGTACTTTGTTATGGTAGCCCTAGGAATTTAATATGGGGAGTAAAAATATAAGTGAAGTCCCTTTCTTTATTGAGTTATAGTTTTATTGAGTTTAGGATCATAAGCATTGTAGCTCATATTATTTGTCTTAGGAATGATTTTCATAGACATTTCATAAAAACTGTTACTATTTAGGATAATATACGTATATGGTCTATAAAAATAACCTTATAATTTTATCATTAATGTAAGGCAATACCTTTAAATGATAAATATAGCTACCCAGCTTAGACCATAGTTCAGTTACGGCTTCAAGCATGATCCAAGGAAAAGTCAGGTGTACCATAAATTATATCATTTGGCAAGCAATGCAAATGTTTCTGCAATACACGGTAAAGCAACATATTGGAGTTTCTCTGTGCATAAAAACAAAGATGCATTTAAATATACTTAGCAAAGTATATTTTTTTAAGTTGCAGCAAAAATGCATCTGACTGTACTTAAGAAGACACCTGGCTTGGAACTAAATCTGTTTTGCTAGCATAGGAATTTCAAGGTAATCTAAAATTTACATTCAGAGTTTAAGGACAACATCATTGTGGAGGATGTAACATTGGCTTATTTACAACACACTTAACTTTCATTACTGTATTTATTTTTCTCCAATACATGTTTAGATTAATAAAAAAATAAGTATCCTGTAGATCTCTTTTGATGACTCATGTTTATTTTGTTGTTAAATTTTACTGACAATTATTACAATATATGACAAATCTAATAATCATTAGAACATGATATTAGAGTAATCTGACCTAGAGTTACAGAATCCCTATAGTATTGCTTTTTTCCTGGATCTAAATATAACTTATTTAGGTGTCATCATTCTAATGGTAGACTGCTCAGGACCACTGTTTTGTTACATTTCCTATGAATTTTTGCTTAACATAATATGTTAAGCAAGGCAGTGGATGCAGGCAATATAACTAATGTCATGCTTAGGGTTAATGAGAGGTGAAGGACTTGGAGGGTATTTTCTAGGGGAGAAAATGGCCAAAAGCAGCATTGAGGATTGATTATAAACTTAATTTACCCCTAGCTTTGTTCATATTGCAGCAGCCTCCCCTTTATCCCCATGGTTTCACTTTGTGCAGTTTCAGTTACCCCTGTCAACTGTGATCTGAAAATATTACACACAGTAAGGTATTTTGAGAGAGAGAGACCACATTTACATAACTCTTATTACAGTACATTATTATAATTATTCTAATTATTCTCAATTCCTTACTGCCTCAAATTTTGAAATTAAACTTTATCATAAGTATGTATGTGTAGGAAAAATAGTATATTATACAGGACTTGGTATATCTGCTTTTTCAGGCGTCCACGGGGGGTCCTGGAACTGGAACATACTCCTCGTAAATAAGGAGAGGGTCTACTCTATTTACCTCTACTTATTATTAATGCAGTTGTTCAATATTGTTTATGCACTTACATAATAAATCGGTATTTTTATTTGTGTGATAACCCTTCCTCATGTTAAATTACTAGTGAAGAAATGCCCATATTGTTTACTAGTGCTACTATAACAAAGGACCAAAAATTAAGGGGCTTAAACAACAGAAATTTATCGTCTCACAATAAAGACTAAAGTCTGAGATCAAAGTGTCAGCAGGGCCATGCCTTCTCTGAAGGTGTAGAAAAGGACTGTTCTGAATCTTTCTCCTAGGCTACTGTTAGTTCCTTGGCTTGTGGCAGTACAACTCCAGTTTTCACATGGCATTCTCTGTGTGTGTCTGTGCCCATATTTCCCTATTTCATAAGGACACCAGTCTTATCAGGTTAGGGACCCACCCTACTCCAGTAGGACCTCACCTTAACTAATTACGTCTACAATGACCCTATTTCCAAATAAGCTCACATTCTGAGGTTCTGGAGTTAGAAATTCAACGTATGAATTCTTGAGGGACACAATTCAACTCATAAAAATGGCCAAAGAAAATATACTTACAGAAATTATTTTGGTATGTGTATCAGTGGTTAAGATTGAGCTTTAGTTAGCTATGCGTGGTAAAGCACCCTAAATAATAGTGGCTTAAACTAGATAGAAGCTTATTTTCCTCCTATGTAAATAAATTCTGTCTATCATGAAGGACACCGATATATATGATCTACCACGTCAACATTGGAAGAGGTATCTTTGTGTTCTGGCTACTGTGTCTACATTCCACCCAATAGGAAGAATGAAGGCAAAAGCATATATTATCTCCCTTAAGGACACTTCCTGGGAATCATTCCTGAAACTTCCAGGCATATACCATTAACCTGAAGTTAGTCACATAACCATACTCATTGTAAAAGGGACTGAAAACTATAATTGTTGTTCCAGGTGGTCATGTAGCTGATTACCAAATGCTTATCTGCCAGTGAAGAAGGAGAGAATACATATTGTATGACAACCTGTCATATCAGGTTATAATAAATAAAAATTATTTCTGAATTCAAAAAATACTTACTAAATATGTTCCCTCACCAGATAATTTAGAAATATAAAGGAAACTTATGTCAGTGGACTCAAAGACTATTATGTTAAAATTGCAATGCAAAATAAAACTTGTTAGAATCTAGGAGATATATGATATGTGAGTAAAATGTACAGATTGCTGGGAGAAAAATCAATAAAGTTGGTAATATTTAAGCTAGCACTAGAGGATGGGCAGAGATAGGCCAAGCAAGAGGAAGAAGCAGACAGAAAAGCCAGAACAGAGGCACAATTCACTTTACAGACATTTTTAAGAAATGACCTTAATTTTAACATTTAAAGATTTTTGGTTATGCTTTCTTTTTACTTCCTCAATATTACTCTAAGAAACTTTTTTATTCTCTAATTATATTAAATCCTTCTGTCCTTCTTTCTTCCTTCCTTCCGTCTTTCTGTACATATTTATCACCTAATAGAGCCAGACACTGTGGCAGGAACTGGGCATTCCTTTAAGAATTATAAAACATAGTCCTAGCCCCATAGCTTAAAGTCTATTGGTGAATATAAATTCTATGGAGAAATATTTTAGATAAACCATCTGAGGGAACTGGATTTTGCCCAAGATTTCATGCCAACCTGTGGTGCTTTCCCATTCACATGAAGTTGCTATCCTGGAAGAGGTGGAATGCTTTCTCTGTGGGAAATTGAGAAAAGAATTTTGAGTTAGTGAAGAGTAGACTTGATGTAAGAATCCTGTGTTCTAAGATGAGGCATGTAAGGCATGTGGGATAAATATTTGATAAATAGAAGACCAATGTGCTATACCACTGTACAGAGTCCAGTAGAATATTTCATACATAATAGCAAAGCTTCTCCAATTTCTAGATAATATATAATTTCCTGATGAAGGGAAGAAGAGAGAGGAGAGTTGGATGTTGTATATTTAAGACAAGTCTGCTATAATGTTTTCTCTTTCACCCCAGAGCTGCTTGATTCAGAGGGAACGATTAGATACCAGGATAAGAGAGGACTTTTCCCTCATCCACAGGTTGTTTAGGGTAACAGGAGTTTGAAATGACAGAATAAAGGAACATCCCTTATATACAGAAGTGGAGCCAAAGACCTAGCTCAATGAACAGATAAACACGGAGAAAGTTTATATGACAGCAAGTGCAGAGAATTCAGCAAACACCTCAGTGAAACAGTAACTACAAAGAAGGCAGTAATACACCCTATCCTGGCAGAGCCCAGCCTAGACTGATGACAACTCACTCACTGTGCAGAACTCCCACCTTATAGACATCACCCCAGGACTCTTGGATTGACAGAGATTAAATTTATTTCACTTATAGAGTGAATGTTAAAAACAGAAATTATTTCATGATACAAATACATTATTTTTTTTTTCTATACCTGACATAGCCAGTTGGAATTTTCATCTATTGGGCAGACAAAAGAACAAGTAAACTATGATGCATCAAGTGCAGTGATCTGGGAGGTACAGAGAACACTCAGAGAGATACTGATGCCAAACTTGAGTCAATAGTAAGCGCCTCAAAATTAGAGATTTCTAGCATTAAACCTTTGAGTTAAAAAAGGAGAAAAATAAAGATATAGGAAGAGCAAAAGTAAAGACCCTGAAAATGAAAGACCTTTGAGGAAGTTAAATAATTTCAGTATGAATAAAGCACAATTCTCAGGGTAGTAGAGAGATGTCAGAGAGGCAAGCAGAGCCAAGAGCACACAGGACTGTATTAATTCCACTGGTATATATTAAGGGCCAATTCTGTCTTAAGTCATAGTCAGCATTGTAGACCATATTCAAGGATTCCTGCTGGATCTATATAGAATTTTAAGCAGAGAAGTGCTGGGATGTGATTTTGTTTTTTCAAAACATCATTCTGGCTACTGTGTAGAAAAATATACCAGTGCAAGGGCACTGATGGACGGCTGTGCACAGATGCGCATGAAAGACAACAGTGGTCCAGTTTAGAGTTGGGGCAGTGGGGATGAAAACAAGTAGAAAATTTGAGTTTTTTTGTTAGCAGGATGGAAAACGTGGCTAGATAAAGGTTGGCAGTGAGGGAGCAAAGACTGGTGACTCCCAGTTTTCCGACTGACATTTGTGAGAATATTTGTTCTGTCTTCTGAGATAAGAATGTGTACTCTAATTTTTCTTTTGCAGAATTTTCTGGCCTATTTTGATATATTTATTATACAAGATGAACTTTAGGATCCTTTTGCTGATGGAATTGGGAAACACCAAATTTATAGATTTATCAATTTAGATTGATAGAGAACCCACATTTGACATTATGAATCTTCCCATCCAGGAAAAGGTTGCCTTTCTTAATGGTATGCCTTTCATTTCTTCTACAGTTTCTTTCATTCTTTCATTTCCTTCTAGAATTTTCCAGTTTCATCATCTGGGGTCTATACATTTTTTCCTAAGCTTATCATATCTTACATTATAAAAGCATTTTACTAAGATGAATAGAATATTTTATTAAATGTAGTAGATGGTAATTATTAGTTTATAAAAAGCTAATGATATTGGTATATTTATTTTGTAAATAGCTACAGTTATACAGAGGGCTGAATGTGTTTGTCTCTCAAAAATTCATATGTTGAAATCCTGATACCCAATGTGATAGTATTTGGAGATGGGGCTTGCAGGAGGTGACCATGAGAATGGGACCCTCATGAACGGGGTTAGTGCTGTTATAAAAGGAACCCCAAAATGCTCTCTCACCCTCTTTCCACCATGTGAGATTACAACAGAAAGTCTGTAGTCTACAACCTGGAAGAAGGTCTTTGATAAAACTCAACCATGCTGGCACTCTAATTTCAGATTTTCAGCCCCCAAGACTGTCAGAAATGCATTTTTGATGTTTATCAGTCATCTAATCTATGGTACTTTGTTACAGCAGCCCAAACTGACTAAGACAATTATAATCTTACTATTTAAAATCATTTTTAGTTGAATTTTTCTGGTTTTCTAGGCAGACAATCATGAAAATCTGAGAAAGAAGAAAAAAATTTTTCTCTGAGATACTTTTACCTTTTCATTTTGTCTTTCAAATCGTATTATCTCTTCCAAATCAATGTTAGATGGTAATGATTATAACTAGCTTTCAAATATCTTTTTTCTCACTTCAGTGATCATATTTCAGTATAATACTGAGTCTTCAGTTGCAGATTTCTCACAAAAGTAGACTTTAATTCCAGATTAAGAAAACAAATCATTTAATTGATTAATTGATGTTGAATTTTATCAATTATTTTATAGGATCTATCAAAGAGATCATATAATAAAGTATATTATCCTAGCTCATGATAAACCACCCCGGCATTATCTGCCGTTCTTTTTAAGTCAGCACTGCATTCTATTAGCTAATATTTGGTTTAGAATGCTGTATTTTCTACTTATAAAAGTAATCTTTTTTTTGGTGAGGAGTTAGTTTGGGAAGACATGCTTTGTTGTATTTAGCATTAGAATTATGATGGCTCTTTATAAATAATTTGAGAAGCTTTCCATCTATTTATAGGTATTAAAATTGTTGAATTGTTTAGGGTATTATTTCTTACATGAAGGTTCAAGAAAACACAATCATGAAAACATCTAGTTTCAGCAAGGATGTTGGTTCTTAGACTAACGTTTCAATTTAATTCTGCATATTGCATTTTTGCTTGTTCGAATAAGTTATCACAAGCCTGGGCTTATTTATTGCTCTTACTTTCTTTTGGCATCTAATGTTTAAGAGACAATGTTGGACACAATCCAAATTTATGTTTTGAAAATTGGATCCTTCCATTTGTGCTTTGATTCAATTAGAAAATCTTTTTTCCCTGAAATACAAAGACATTCTCTCTAATGTCTAGATGTCTAGCTATCTGATAAAATCATTAGATGTAAGATTTCCTAAAGCTCTAAAAAAGTTTAGCAACCTATTTTAATACTATTTTTATAACCATAATTCTGACTTTCTAGAAGTAATTACTGATGGATGTAAATGGAATTTATAATTTTGTCTCTGATAAACTCAATTTTTCTATTATGTCTTTTGCAATCTAGGACCTTCCCATAAACCTGTCTACATGGCCTTTACCACTTTTCTATGTCCCTTTCCCATCTCGTCCCATCTCTGAATTTCTGATCGCCTTTCAGCCAGCATCGTTACATATGTCTGTCACTCATCATATTTCACAATTCATTTCTCTGTTCATAGAAGCTAGGTTTCTTGAAATGTATCAAGAGAATTGTCTAGCCTAACCTTTATGTAGGTTTCCAAGATTAAATCATTTTCATGATAGTGTTTAGACCTTCCTCTTCAATATTGTTTCCCATCTGTTATGTTATGTTATGGCCCTTTTTCACTGCATCCCATTTTCTTCATTTTCATAAAACTTTTTGTCTGTGTTTAATTACCTTTAAGTACTTAGAATTTTGTTTGGATAAGATTAGTCTTTCTCACTAAGGCACAGTTAGTGAATTTTTGACTTTCGTCTTTCTGCACTTGGATTTTGCTCAAGCAGCAGGAAGTGGCACAAGTGCCTTCAGTGCCCTGCAGGTAAGATAACCGATGATGTGGATTGGGGGGAAATGTTACTAAATGTCCTATCCTAAAAATAAAGCCGAAACCTAGTTTTATTAGGACTAATATAAATAAACCTATTACATTATAATCTATGTACCCTAAGTAAACTAGTTTCAATATAATTTTGGGGTTTTGTTTGGTGTGGCTATAAGGAAAGAGTTGGTGGGCAATTTATAGCTTTTGTTGTTATTTTATTACATTATAAATACATCTTGTTTGATATGGATGTACTCTGAAATGAAATTTCTGACTATGCTAGTAGCATATCTTGCTATCTATTTTTTTTTAATTTCTGAAAAATTTAATCACTATGCCACAAATTTGAACATATTTATTATATTATATACTGGATTTTCTCATTTTCTTAATTTCTTTTCCTCAAAAATAATCACGAGTTTCTGTATTAAAGGGACTATTTATCACAATTTGATCACATTCAGAACCTAAACATAGGAGTTATTCAGTAGGCAATTATTTATTTCCTTTAAAAACATCTTAAATATGATTATAAGAGTGAGAATGATGAAGAGAACTTACAAAATTTTATATTTTCACAAATAATCAACAAATCTTAACATATAGAAGATCTTCTGGTGCCCTACCTTAGAAATACAGTATTCTTTTTCTCCTCCGGTATATCATTATTTAATACAGATACTTTGTCCTACTAGATATTTTCACTTTGGAGGACTGTCAGATGTGTAAATTTAAGAACTTTTTGGCTAATGATGAATATCCTGTTCAGTGTTAAATTTAATAATCTATTAAAGCCTTTACATAAACTTTATAGCAACTATTGTAACATTACTTTGCTACCAAATTACAGAAAGATGAAAGAGATTACTAAGAATGTAATGAAAGCAGATCAAATAGTAGATCAAAAAGTCTGAAGGCAAAAAATAGAGCCAGAATATTTTAGTTATTTTAAAGAAAATAGGGAGGCAATTACCAAGAATACATGAATTAAAGTTACCTTCTTTCAGAAATTATACATCCTTTCTTTTATTTACAAATTACTACTCTTTAAGTCTCTATAGATGAAATAATAGAAAATCATATCGCTATCTTAAAGTTAAACACAGAGGTATACAATACATTCCAAAAAGGCAATTGACATTGATCATAAAAAGATATGCTTATTGATTAGTTGTTCTGCAGTCAAGCTAAATAAGAAAGAATCCTCCAAATTTATCACCACTTTTAATTTGAGGGCCTTATGACCTTTTCAGGGAAATGTATTTCATTCAATTCCCAAATGATTGGTATTTCACTGAAAACAAATCTTCCCTAAATTCTATTCTATAATCCAATGCTAGTTAGTATTAAGTGAACTAGATGCTTAGCTTTCCTACATACAAAATTCTTCGAAAATAAAGTTCTTAAAGATTTCTGTTCTTTCAAATGACACATCACTCCATATTTCTATTGTAAAATATATTGTGGTCTTCACAATATGCATTTTTGACAATATTACTAACTTTGAAGTGTTCACTTCTAATCAATAGAATTTAATTAAAAGCCTAATCATATAGGTCCTCAGATACTATTTTTGGGCTAATCGAACTAAATGACATTCATATACTTAAGACTTGTTAGGTTACCATATTTAATTGTCTGAATCTGTACCACTAACAAAACATAATTTAATCAAATATTTTTAAAAATGTCAGATTTACTAAAGTCAAAATATTTGAAATTTCATTATTACATAGAATGTGACATTCTATATAAAATGTGATTTGCCTTTTAATAAGGCATGATTTCAATATATTAAGTCATTTACATTCAGAAATCCTTGGTCTAGGCTATTAGTCTCATTTCTTCTTATGTAAAATGCTAATTTGTGCTTATTTATATTCTTAAATATGATAATTAAAATATATTTCCCAAATTACCAAAAATTATGTTTTTGCATTCTGAATTTTAGTAAATTAAAATGTATTTAGGATATTTCAGATGTTAAAAACATGTTATTAATTAGTGATTAATCAGATATTCACTGTACATTGAAATCTTGTTTTTCTAAGAATCTGGAAAATCTTATCCCACATCAATGGCCTGATAATACTTTTCCCTAAAGAGTGAAAAGCTAAGCCCAAAGACAAATTGCCTTCATTCATATTCTCTTCTTCAATAATTCCACATATGGATATGCTAATAATGGAATATGATACTTTAAAAATTATCTCTCAAATAAAATTCCAATTTGTTTCTGAAGACTTCTGCCTGTTACATAAATCATCATAGTATAGCATTTGTGAATTGCAGTGGACAAACCTAGGTTGAAATCCTGGTTCTGCTAAAACTTGCTAAATGATTAAGTTTCTTTACTTAGTATTTACTTAGTATTTCTTAACTCTAGTATGGAAGAAGTTCTGCTTACCACATAAGGTCATTGGAAAGAATAAGTAAAATAATTAAAACAAAGAATATAACAAAATTTATCATACTAAGGACTCTAGTAGCCAGTAGCCACTACTAACAGTGCTGCTGTTCATGTAATAGCATCAGACATATATAGTACATTCTATTTGGTAATATATACTGTCAAAAAAATACCATCAAAATATTTTAAGTACTTCTTAGTACCTACTACACACAAGCAAATGACATTTATATCCATAAAGACCTCAAAATTATTTTGGAAGCTATATTTACACAGAAATATCCATCCATAAAACATTTGAAGTTCTGTGGGGGTTATAAATAATGATATGGATAAGTGGTAGAGGATTTAGATTTATTGAGAGTGGCTGGGAGCAGCTTCACAGAAGAAGTAGCACTTTCCCTGGGTCTTGACAACTGAGGAAGATTCCACTGATGGAAGAGAGGAAGAAAACATTCCAAGAAAACAGCATGATATGCTTAAATGCACTGTCAAAAGTTTTTGATAAATGGAAAATACACTCAGTTGATGCGCATGGACTAGATATGAGGAAGAAAGAAAACTGATGTTAAATCGTAAAGGTGACAAATGTCAATTAAATTAATTCAGTTGACTTTCTCACTGGTAGTGACTGCAGCACTAGCAGAATAACTATGACTAGACTGGCCCTCCCACAGTAAATGGCTGTGAAGCTGGATTGATTATATGGGTACAATTTTTAAGCACTGAACAAAATGTGGTGCCACACTGTGATCCTCCAGGGCAGGAAACTCAGGAGATGAACGCTCCCTTCATCCGGCTCCCTATCTGGGGCACTTTTCAGAGAATGGGTCATTGAGCTAAAAGTGAACATTAAAAACAAGTCCCCCAGGATCTTGAACAAAAAATGGAAATGCTGTAAATATGATTGTGTTATCCACTTTTCTCTACTCATGTTATTGATCTAAGTATTAGTATCTTTCACTGATTGTTACTGAGCATGTTAAGGCATTAGCCTGAGCTCTGAACCAGATGACACGTAGATGTAGTTCACTAATTTCTGATATGATTCAGTATAAAGGAGTTTCCCATGTCCCTATCCCTTCCAAAGATATATGCATTAGGATATTACCCCTGCTTCTACTCAAAGTAAATACAGCAACTTCAAAGCAGCTAATTTGCAATTTACTGTAACCTTAGATTATCAAAGGAGCAAAATTGCCTTATCATCAACTTCCAACATAACAGGCTTACCACATCTTGCCATTCAACTTCTAACAAAAATGGCCATTTTAGCTTTATCTCTATAAACACATCATTAATCATTTAATTTTCTCTCATGTGATGATATCAACTCTGTTCCAGACTCTCCAGTGGATTAACCATGCCCAACACTAGCTTTTTATAGTTAAACCTTAACATTGCTGAAATGGTTTTCTGCCTGTTGTTGAATCTTATCAGCCCACTCCTTCTGGCTTTCCTGGGACTTAGGGTCAAGATTCTGTGTTAAACCCATCACCACAACAGCCCAAACATTTTCTCTTACCCTGCATTCTTGTGGGCAACCTTCCTATTATTTTGCTTTATACAAGTCTCATTCTACAGTGAGTATTTTTCTAGGTAATATCCCACACTGGAATGTGGCTCAATATTCTTGATTAAGAGATGGAGAAAACAAGGGAAATAAGAACTGAGAAAATATAACTATTAGAATTCATTTAAAAAATCAAGATATATTATTCATGCCACTTACTTGTATACATGCCTATAAATGCATATGTTATGATCTACTAACATGCAACTAGGACCTTTATAATATGTGATGTACCTCTACTTATTTTCATGCCTGTATTTATTAATTAAACACCAACGGCCTGTGTGTGTGTATATGTAGTACACCAAATAAGTGATAAAACTCCATGAGTATAGAACTTTTATCTGTTATAATCACTGCTATTTCCCCTAGAATAGTATATACAAGCACTCAATAAATAGTTATTGAAAAAAGAATATAAAAATACTAAAGGAGAAGAACAAGTTGTAGGGCTGATATTAACCTACTTCAAAATTTACTATAAAGCTGCAGTAATCAATACACTGTGTAGTAACAAAAGAATAGATAAATTGATCAATGGAACAGAATAGAAATCCCAGAAATACAGCCACACAAATATAGCCAGCTGTTCTTTGACAAAGGGGCAAAGAAAATTCAATGGATAAAGAATAGTATTTTCAGTAAATAGTGGTAGACCAACTGGACATTCACATGCAAAAGCAAGCAACCAAATAAACAAAAAAACACAGACCTTATACCTTTCACAAACATTAACTCAAAATGGATCACAAACCTAAATAAAAATGCAAAAACATAAAACTCCTATAAATGACATAGGAGAGAATCTAGATGAGTCAGGCTTTGATCATAGATTTATAGATACAACACAAATTGCATGATCCATGAGAGAAAAAGATGACAAATTGGACATTATTAAAATTAAGAACATCTGTGTGGAAGGTACTTTTCAGGTAATGAATGAAAAGATAAGCCACAGTATGTGAGAAAATATTTGCCAAATACATATCTAATAAAAGATTAGTGTTCAAAATATATAAAGAACTCTTAGAACTCAACAAGAAGCAGCAACTCAATTTGAAAATGTGTAAAAAATCTGAACTGAAATCTCACCAAAAAACATTTGCAGATGTAAAGTGTATGTGAAAAGATGCTCAACATCATATATTATTAGAGAATTATACATTATAGGAAGAATGAGATATCACTACATACCTATGAGATTGGCTAAAATAGAAAACACTGGCAACACTAAATGCTGGTGAAGTTGGAGAGAACAGGAACTCTTGTCCATTGCTAGTGTGAATGCAAAAAGCACAGCCAATTTGGAAGACCATTTGGCAAAACTAAAGATACCGTTGCCATATATCATAATAGTGTTCCTTGGTATTTGTCCAAATGAGTTGAAAACTTACATATATACAAAAACCAACACAGAAATGTTTATATAAGCTTTATTGATAATTTCAAACACTTGAAATCATGACCAGGATGTCCTTCAGTAGGTGAATGGATAAAAACAACTGCAGTACATCCATACAATGGAATATTATTCACCAACAAAAAGAAATGAGCTATCCAACCACAAAAAGACATGGAGGAAACTTAAATACATATTGCTAGGTGAAAGAAGCCAATCTGAAAAGGCTACATACTATATGATTTCAACTATATGATATTCTGGAAAAGACAAAATTTTGAAGACAGTAAAAAGATCAGTGGTGCCCAGGGGTTTGCAGACAGGAAGGGAAAGCTCATTGGTGAAGCACTGGGGAATTTTAGGGCAGTGGAGCTAATCTGTATAGTACTGTGCTGGTGGAAGCCTGTCATCATACATTAGTCAGCACCCACAGAATCTACGTCACAAAGAGTGAACCCTAATGCAAACTACGGGCTTTAGTTAATAAGAACATACCAATATTTGTGCATTAATTGTAACAAATGTCCAACACTAATGCAAAACACTAAAAATAAGGGAACCTCACATGGAAAGTAAAAAATGGATTTATATTGGAATTCATTGCACTTTCTACTCAATTTGTCTATAATTTAAATCTGCTCAAAAGAAAGTCTATTAATTTTTAAGAGGAATAAAAATATGTTGTATTCTCCTTCAAATGACTGGCTCAAATTTTTAATATAGAAGAGAGAAGGAGAAAGGGGGCTAGGCAGGAAAATCAAACTCAGTTCAAAGATTTCTATGAAGATTTCTCTAAAGCATCTTCATTTCTGCTGTAAGTTCCATTCATTCAACACATAATAGGTGATGGATCTGGTCCATCTTCAGAAGAGTACTCCAGAAGCAGTACCTGACCCTGAAACAGAGATGAGGGGTGTAAGTAACTCATTCAGGAGGTGCTCTCCAGGAAAGGAATGAGGAGAGCAGGAAATGATGGAGGAAGGAGCAAAGCAAGGATGTGGTCTCAACTGCAGTATACTTATGCCTGTGCCCTAGCAAGTTAGATATTCCATAGGCCATGGCCGCCCCAATGTGTGTGTCCCCCAAATTTCATATGTTGAAACTTAATCCCCAATGTGATGGTATTTGGAAGTGGGATCTTTAGGAGGTAATTAGGTCATGAATGGGATTAGTACTTTTATAAAAAAGAGATTTCAGAGAACTCCCTTGTCCCTTTTACCACTTGACGACACAGTAAGAAGACAGCCTTCTATGAACCAGGAAGCCAGCCCTACCCAGGCACCAAATCTGCAGGCACCCTGCGTGTCCATTCCCAGCCCCTAGAACAGTGAGAAATGAATTTCTGTTGTTTATAGGCCATCGAGTCTATGATATATTTGATAGAGCAGCCTAAATGGACAAAGATGTTATCCAAATATCTCTCACTTCCTTTCTACAGTGGCAATCTACGTGACACCTGTGGACAAAGTGGGGCCACAGTAGGAGGACTCCATAATCAAGCAGCAGATCCCTATGATGAAGTCGATTTTGTGAAGTTGATGCAGGTATTTCTCATGTTCAAATTATATCTTCATACCTATACTTAGATTCTGGTATCCCCTTGGGCTCATTTGGAAGGCTCATTATTTTATTTTATTTTTGAGACAAGAGTCTCACTGTTGTCCTGGCTAGAGTGCCATGGCATCAGCCTACCTCACAGCAGCCTCAAACTCCTGGGCTCAAGCAATCCTTCTGCCTCAGCCTCCCGAGTAGCTGGGACTTCTGGCATGCACCACCATGCCTGGCTAATTTTTTCTATATATTTTTAGTTGGCCAATTAATTTCTTTTATTTTTAGAAGAGATGGGGTCTCGCTCTTGCTCAGGCTGGTTTTGAATTCCTGACCTTGAGCGATCTTCCTGCCTTGGCCTCCCAGAGAGCTAGGATTACAGGCGTGAGCCACTGCACCCAGACTGGAAGGCTCATTATTTAGAGAGCAGAGCCACCAGTATTTGGCCAAGGACAGTTTTCCTAAATACGAGGCAGTTGACATTCACACAAGGAGAAGGAATGTGTATAATCAGGTAGTTTGGCTATTCCAGCTATTTTTGAGGAACTAATATGATATTTTTTGAGAAAAGGTATCAGAATGAGGCAGAGAAGAGTACGTTTTAACCACCCACAGTCCTGCATTTCCTACAGAAGTTACCTGAAAGTGACTTGCCTTTCTTTTTTATTATGACTCTGAAATTGAAAAGCTAGTAGGTAAATCATGATATATTCCAGCAAAGCATTTATAATTTTCTCTATCCACATTAACATCCATAGCCACTTTAAGATATCATGGATAGTTGGCAATAGTTCCAAACATCACAATGCATGGTTTTATTAATACTTAATTTGGGGAGCTATAAGATAAAGAATTGAGTTTGTTTCTTTCTAGTGCCTCTTTTCTAAAAATGTGTACATTTTATAAATGAGGAAAGCTGCATTTCGGATAGTGATACGTGTTTTGAATAGCAAATGATGTTTTATACCTTGTATGCATCCCATCGTTTTCCTGTTTCCAACATTTGCGTATTTAGTTTTCAAGTTTCCTTAAGTAATGTGCACCTGAGCACAACCCACCCCCACACACTGCCTTCCTTTGGCAACAGCTTCAGAATAGCTGCCACTTAGATGCAAAGGAGGGGCAACAGCTGCTTTGAATAAGAGCCAAGTGTCCATAAATAGAAAGCAGATCATAGTGATAAAATAAGGTAAATGAAAATTGTTCACAGAAGTGGACAACTGAAAAAGAAGCAGGTATTTTTCACTTTTGAAATCTAACTTGTTAATTGAACTTTGATACTGTATGAATTCCAATAGTTTTAGTACCCTTTAGATATTTTCTGATATATTGCTCCTTAAAACTTTGAAATGTTCTTTACTTTTTCTTGCCTAGTCACTGGTATATAATCAATATTATACTCTGATTTTGCATTTCAGCACAAATTTACTTTGATAAACAAAGCAAATACTGTTGATTGAAACCCTGTATTTACTTTTGGTTCCCTGATACATTTTCAAATGTATTCAAAGGCAGAACAGTTAGGAGTTGATACTCTAAACGTTTAACTTTGAAAGAGCTGCTTGCATCTTTAAACTCTTTAGAAATACCGTGATTCCCCGAAAATAAGACCTACCCATAAAATCAGCCCTAGCAGGATTTCTAAGCATTTGCGCAATAGAAGCCCTACCCCGAAAATAAGACCTAGTGATGGGCGTGGCTACGCAGCGCATCTGCACAACCCATGCATTTCGTTGCAGAGCGGTAAAGAAGAGGAGCAGCCCTTCTCATCTGCCCCATGAGAGCTCTATTGCTCGACATGAGAGATTGGGGCCAATGGTTCTAAGGAAATAGAGTCACAAGAAATTCAGGTTGGAATTTGGGGTTTGGAGAGTTTTGATGATGTTCCAGAAGAAGACGACTTAACTATATTTGAATAAATGTAGATTGTTGTACCATACTTAAAGAAAATAACACATCCCCTGAAAATAAGCCTTAGGGTGTCTTCTTGAGGAAAAATAAATATAAGACCCTGTCTTATTTTCGGGGAAACACGATACCTATTTTTTGACATTTTAGATGTGATAATTAAATTAAAGACAAAATATCTATTTTTTGAGGAAGTAGAATAGTTGTCTTGATCAATTTAATTAGAAAAATAAAATTCCAATGGTCTTTCAGATCCTTAAGATGGATAAAACTCAGCCTGCTTTATTATGACTTTAATTCATATGTAATAAATAAGAGATCAAGTTCATCAATAGACCCAAAGCAGATAACAATTTTTTCTCTTTGTTAATTCTGAAGAAATCTGTAGGAAGTGAAGAATAGGATAGCAGCCTCTAATAGAAAGAAATATTTCAGCTTACTCATACTAAACTAAGAGCTATCTGAGAGAGTCTTATTGCTTTTGTCATACTGTAGTGTAAGTTAAAAGAGATTGGTTGGCTCTAAACATAAACATAATATATAACAGTCTCGTAGGCATTGTCAAAAGCAATATGGAGAGACTGATGAGGGCTCTTATACAGAGTTTTAATGAACCTTCTTCTCTTTTAATTCAGTCCCAATGTCATTTATTTTTAAATCAATTGGTCACATCTTTTTACTTGGATGATGGTCTTTTTGACTGATTCTGCCAAAATATAAAACAATAAGGAATGTCAACAATTCCAAGCTAGAAGCCAGTGATGAACTAAGTTTGACTAAAAATATGAGATGGAAAAGTAAAACAGAGTATGAAGTTAGTTCTATAATTTAAAGTACTTATTACTTTCAAGCTCAAAGAGAAATAGTGAACAAATAAACATGCTCTTCTACATTCAAGTTTGTTCCCATCTTTTGCTTTCAATTTTTGCCTTGTGAAGTATATACTGCCAGAAATGTCTTGAGCCTTTATTAAAATACCAATACTGCTTACACTCATAGAAAAGTGAAATTAAAGCTCTGTGATATAAATATTAACCAGAATCGCTTTAAGAATAATATCCCCTAATTATCAGAGGAAGGGATGGCTAAGAAATTTAGAATTAGCCCAGGAATAGCTCCTGGAATGGTTTGTAGCACACAGTAGGTACTGATAAATGTTATTGTTTTTACTTTCTCAATGTAAATTTACCTATTTAAAATTATGTCTATATATATATAATTGTATTTTTGTGACATTTCTTCATATTTACAATTTTCTCAATAATTGCTTGCAAGATTTTCTTCCATTGTATTTTTAAATGTATATGGCTTAAAGTATTATAATTTACAGAGGTGACTAGAATGTCATACAAACAGAAAACATTTGCCTTCTTTGTGGAAGAACTAGGAACCATTCCCTAGTATCTCTCCTCTCAGCTCTATGTAAATTACACACAGCATATTCACTGTTATTATTAAGGGAGTGATCTCAAGGAAAGGAGTGAAGAAGCAAACTTAAGTGACAAGTTTTTTGTGTGATCCGACTGTTCCACCAACTAGCATTTCTCTGTGTCTCTCCCTCTCCTCCACCTCCCTATTCCCTAAGATACAGCATTATTGAAATTAGGACAATTAATGACCCTGAAAAGATCTCCAAGTACTCAAGTGAAAGAATCTTACATCTCTTACTTTAAATCAAAAGCTGGAAATGATCAAGCTTAGTGAAGAAGGCATGTCAAAGCCAAGATAGGCCAAAAGCTAGGCCTCTTGAACCAAACAGTTAGAGGCGTGAATGCAAAGGAGAGGTTCTTAAAGGAAATAGAAGCTATTACTCCAGTGAGCACATGAATGATAAGAAAGTGAAACAGCCTTATTGCTGATTGGAGAAAGTTTTAGTCAGATAGAAGAACAGACCGGCCACAACATTTCCTTAAGCTAAAACCTAAAATCCAGAGCAAGGTCCTAACTCTCTTCAATTCTATTAAGGCTGAGAGAGGTGAGTAAGCTACAGAAAAAATGGCGAATGCTATCAGAGGTTGGCTCATGAGGTTTAAGGAAGGAAGCCATCTCCATAAAATAAAAATTCAAGGTGAATCAACAAGTACTGATGTACATATGCTGGAGCAAATTTTACAGATGGTATAGGTAAGATTATTGATGAAGGTGGCTACACTAAACAACAGCTTTTCAATGTAGATAAAATGGCCTTTGATTGGAAGAAGATACCATGTAGGACTTTCATAGCTAGAGAGGAGAAGTCAAGGCCTGGCTTCAAATCTTCAAAGGACAGACTGACTTCATTGTTAGAGCCTAATACAGCTGGTGACTTTATGTTGAAGCCAATGCTCCTGTGACATTCTGAAATTCCTAAGGCTGTTAAGAATTGTACTGAATCTTTTTAATT
>VBSM01000483.1:40421941-40464135 GCA_008086735.1 Cheirogaleus medius
TGTTGGACTTTGTCAAATGCTTTTTCTGCATCTATAGACAGAATCATGTGGTCTACTCTGTGCTCTACAAATGGAACAACAAAGCCTGGATGACAGAATATCTGTTTACAGCATGACTTCCTGAATATTGTAAGCCCACTGTTGAGATCTCCTCAGATAAAAAAAAGATTCCTTTCAAAATATTATTGCTCACTGACAATGCACCTGGTTATCCAAGAGCTCTGATGGAGATGTATAGGAAGATTATTTTTTATTTGTTATGCCTGCTAACACAGCATCCATTCTGTAGCCCATGGATCAAGGAGTAACTTTGACTTTGAAGTGTTATTATTTAAAAAAATACTTTATATAACTCTGTAGCTGCCGTAGATAGTGATTCCTCTAATGTATCTGAACAAAGTAAACTAAAACCTTCTAGAAAGATTCACCATTCTAGATGCATTTGTGATTCATGAGAGGAGATCAAAATTTCAACATAAACAGGCATATGGAAGAAGTTGATTTCAATCCTCATGAATAACTTTGAGGGGTTGGAAGCTTCAATGGAGGAAGTAACTGCAGATATGGTGGAAAATCAAGAGAACTACAATTAAAAACAGACTAAGATGTGACTGAATTGCTGGAATCTCATGGTAAAGAGTTGCTAGGTATGGATGAACAAAGAACGTGTTTTCTTGAGATGGAAACTACTCGTCATGAAGATGTTGTGAACATTGTTAAAATGACAACAAAGGATTTAGAATGTTACAGAAACTTAATTGATAAATCAACAGCAGGGTTTGAGACAATTGACTCCAATTTTGAAAGAAATTCTACTGTGGTTAAAATAATAGCAAATAGTATCACATGGTACATAGAAATCTTTCCTAAAAGGAAAAGTCCATCTATGTGGCAAACTTCATTGTTATTTTAAGAAATTGGAAGGGGGAAAGAAGGGAAAAAAGAATATAAGTGTATTTATTACCACTGAACTGTACACTTAAAATGGTAAAGATGGTAAATTATGTATGTATGTTTCACCTCAATAAAAATAATTAAAAATTTTTTAACTGCCAAAGCCACCCCAGCTGTCAGCATCTACCAGCTTTATTAGTCAGTAGCCGTCAACTGAAGCAAGACCCTTCCCAGAAAAAATTACAACTTGCTAAAGGCTCAGATGAATAGCATTAGCATTCTTTAACAGTGACATGCTTTTTTTTTTTTTAAATTAAGGTGGGTAAATTTTTTTAGACATATGCTATTGAACACTTAATACTACAGTGTAAACATAAATTTTATATGTACTGGGAAACAAAAATATTGTGTGACTTGCTTTATTGCAATATTTGAGGGGGCAGAGGGATGGCTAGATGGATGGAAAGCTATGGATAGATAGATAGATGGTAGATATAGACAGATAATAGAGTACAGTCTTAAATTCTTAAAACAATTCATATTGATAGATTTTATTTTCTTTATTTCACAAGAGTAAAGAAATTCTGAAGTGATAAGTGACTAGCCTGAGGCCACCCCACTAACAAGTTCTAGAGTTGAGATGCAAACCTCAGCCAGCTGGCTCCAGAACAGGAGTTTCTTACACTGCACTGCCATGACCCCTATTGTCTCCCTCTTCTGGTCATCTTTGCATGACAGCACTAAGACGCCTTGTTCCACCTCAGATGGGGAACATGTGCATCAGGTCACTCAAATTTTCTTCCATTTTACACTGTTTGCAAATGACCATGCAAGCCCTCCAGGTATTGATTTTAGGGTTATAAATAAATTACAGTGAGTTTGCAAATAAAAAGGATCGACTGTAATGCCAACAGGCCAATTATGTTGACATAATGGAAAATATCAAAAAATTACCCAAAAAATGAATAATAAATAGCTTTTCAAAATTTCAGAACATCATATTTATCCATGATTTGCGAAGTAAAGTGAGGAAAACTAAAAGTATACTGACATCCTTATCTACAGTTAATGACAGTGGTTTGCTCATGTAGAAATATTAAATATTACACAAGAGAATTTTACTACCATTGGATAGCTATGATAAGTATGCCCACAATTTATTGTGTCTAAATTACAAAATGGAATACTCTGCTGGTACTAATTAGGTTATTAGGAACTGTTGTCACAAAGAAACCAAATGCTAGTGGCTTAATAAATACAAGTATTATTTTTCTCATTAACATAACAGTTCAAAGCAAGTGCACCTGTTTGTTGGGTAGAGTTCCTTCTCGCTATAATTCAGATACATGGTCTCCTTCCATCTTGTGGCATTACCATTCCATAGGGCCTTCTGGTTCTCTTTATTCCACTGGCTGAAGGGAAGAAAGAGGGTCTAGAGAACACGTGTACTTCCTAAAATGTTGGCTGGGAATAATATGCTCACATTCCATTAGCAAGAACAAGCCTTATGACCACATTTAAATCGAAAGGAGTTGGAATATGAAATTCTAGTCAGGGTAGCCACTTCTCCGTACCAGCACACCAACATGGAAAAGGAAGCATATATTTTGAATTTAACATTGATATCATTGACTGTTATCTAATATAAGTCAACAGTTAAATATCCTTCACATTATTTTAGCTTTTTTATTTTTTGGTCCAAAATCCAATCCAGGACTATATAATGTCATTATATAATCATATTCTCATAGTTTCCTTCAATCTAGAAGTTAACACCTTATCTCTGCCAGATTTTTCTCTCAGAATAGAGATTAGCAAGCATTTTGTCTTCTAGATGCAAATTAACCAATCAAACAGGAAAATTTTGAATGGAAAAATAAAAACAGGTAAGAAGTATCGGCTTCATACATAATTGGAAGATTATCAAAGTACTACCATGTTATTTAGTAGCTGTAGCTAGGCAAATTAATCCATTCATACATGAACCAGTTAGTGATTAGAATAAGGATGTCAGCAAGTAATTTCAACATTTGGATACTGCAGGTCATTAAGTATTATTCACAGGATGGAGAACAGAAGATTAATGTCTACAGGTTTGAGACAAACCTGCAAATATGCTGGTTACACTATTTCATGCTGATTGTTCAAACGGAGCAAGAAAGCAATAGAACGCAGAGATCCAAATCAGCTGGAAACAAGCAACTCCAAAGAAAATCCCTGCCACAGCAACCACTTCTGACTAAATTGCTTGTTATCTTTACAAAGCAACCCTCCCGGTGCCATTTAATTATATCCTTCCTATTGCCCTGGATGCAATTCTCAATGTTATATCAGTTCTTGAGGAATCATTTTTCCTAAGCAGAAATCAGTGCTTCTTCCAATCTTATGTTGTCACAATCTCACATCCAGCACCCACAAGTGCAAAGTGCTCTGGAAAATATCTGCTGCTCCACTTCAATAATCTGTCATATCAAAGAACTGCCTTGAGACATTAGCCCAGTTAGTCCAAAGATGTTCCAAACCTCATATCTGGGCTAAGAGTTCCATCATCTATGCAGAAACTTGGCGGGCATCAAAACAGCCAAGATTTACTGAAAAAATAATAATGGTTCCTATATGAGTGAACATGAAAGTGAACAGTGAGTATCTTTCTTATCTAGGAAAAAATGCACCTCAAATATAAATGACAAACTGGTAGCAAATTTAACCAAAAGATGATAAGGGTAAAACAAACTTTTTTTTAACAATGGTAACCCTCATAGTAACTTCATTCTACAAGTTGAGAATTTTCCCTAAACACTGCAGCCAGTAAACAAACTAGGCAGAGAAATAGTGATATTCCACCTCCAGAATTTAAGAGGTAACATTAACAAATATTAGCGAATAAGTTACTCCATCATCTAACATTGCATTGTCTCATTGTTTCACTGTACAATAACATGCATGCTAGTAGAAGGACATTTGTACAAATGCAAAGTTTATTTCTAATTATACATATTTTGAAGTAATTTTTAATATTAAATTCTAGCAGGAATTAAAGAAATTTTCTTTTCCACTTTTTACAGATGTACACGTTCTACATCAATATTTACTACTGTTGCTCTAATTGTTAATAGGAAATCAGCACTAATTCTACTGTTGGTTATCAAAGAATGAAAAAAAATCTGGTAGCTGCTAGGCATATTTACTTATAGCATGTTCTATAAATTTCTAAAAATCTTCTTTTTTTGTTTGTTTTTAGCAGTAACTTTTCAGACAATCTTTTCTTCCTCTGCCAGCACCAAATATATAACACACACACGTGTACACTCAGGCATGCACACACATACACATAATATGAGCAGGACCTAGCCTCACTAGCTAGTTCAGTATCCCAATAAATGCTAAGTTTGCCCAGGTGAAGTTACAAATACACAATTCTATGAACTTGGTAAACTATGAAAACACTATAAAAGTAGATGGGATCCAAGTAAACAAAAATAAAGTGTTGTCTTTTCCAAACTATGCTAACAGGTCATAAACACTTATCCAGATAGGCATTTGTTACCAGTCATTATATTGTCCTATTGTTAAGGATACCAGCAAGAATGTCAATAACTTTTATGGATGAACAAGCTTGGCTTTGCCACCACATCAACAATAGAGCATTGCAAGCAAGTGCCTTCCTTCCTGCTCTTCAAATCTTCTAGTTTGTGTATTATTGTATGTAAATCTTCTTCATAGCCATGTTAATATTTTTATTTTCTTGTTCTAAACCACTTACATTTTATTAGTCTATCACTTTTGTAGTGCATTTTACATTAAGGGACATAGATGATCTTTCAAACAGATCGTTCCCTTTTATTATATATAAACTGTGTCCTGCTATGATGCCTATATATAAGCTATGGGAAAACTTAGATATAAAGAACATTCAAACAAAACTACTAGAAGATTTTTTATTAGACCATCATTCTAGTGGTCACCATCTTTCCTCTCTTTTAATAAAACTAATTTCATAGAAGATGGAAAAATGAACTAAGAAGGGGATGACCCAAGTAGGGAGTTATTACCAATCAATAATGACAGTGTTGTAAAATGGGAAATATAATTGCAGATAATATTGAATGAATAATGTTGAACAGGCTATAACTAAAACATTTTATGATGCTTGTGCTCTCAATTTGGAAAATAAATTGAAAATGAAAGTAATCTGTATCAACATGCATGATGGTACATGAGGATCATCCCAAAACTTCTTTCCTTGTGTCTTCTTTAAGGAACAGAGAGTGTGAAATATAAAATTATATAATTGCATCTTTGGGGATTGCATTTCAGAAAATAAAGAAGTAAATGAAATTATAGTTGTGGTAATGACTAAAATTTTTAAGTACAGATAAACACTTAATATTTGTGGGACTTGGGTCAAAATTGTAAACGGATGTCAACACACCATAATTTTAAACGTTTAGATGTGATACATCAAGCTAACAAATTTAAGATATGTTCTATTATTTTCTCTTGATACATATAACTTTGTAATGACAAAGTCAAAAAGTATATGCAAAGATTATTTGTCTTTCTAACCATCAATAAAATATCAGAGACAATAAAATTCAATTACTATTGAATATAGCTAGATATTCTTTTGATAGGTCAGTGTACTGTTTAGATGAATAATAAAACAGACACATAATTCAAGAATAAATACATATTTTATAAAATTATTTTCATGCCTTATTTTAGCTAAATCACTCATCTTGTTATAATCCAGATTTTAAAATAATTTATACTGACAGTATTTCCAAATACTCAATTTTGGAGAGACATTGTTATTCTTACTTTTATTTTTCCAATTAAAAAAAAAAACCTCTGCTGAGACATAGCAACTGGTATTATTAATAAAATTTTCATAAAATATTTAAAATGCAAGGGGTTAGAGAAAGTTGGCAGACGAGAAGCAGCCCACAAGCACACTGCTCTCAAGGAAAGAAGTGCAAATTGCAGGCAGATGCCTACCTATGGATAGCTCTTTGTAGAAGGAACGTTATAAAATCACTGAGAAGCAATGAGGGACACTCAGTGTGAAAAAGGTGATGGAGTGATACAGTCTACAAGATCATAGTGATCTGTGGGAAGGTATAGGAGGATAGAGTGCTGGAGTCCTATGGTTACTCTGCAACACTGTGGCTGAGTTGTGAGAGGGCTTCCTCCACTGGCCTGGTCCTCTGACTGGACTGACTTGGGACCTGCCTGGAATCTGTATGGAGTCATTGCACTGGACAATAGGATGATGAGGATCAGATGACAGCTGATCCTGAGTTTCTGCAGCTGGAACCATCCTGAGCTCCCAAGTGCATGGTGCCAGGTCAGCAGAGAACTCAGCTTTGCACAGGTGGCCTTCACATCACTCGCACCAGGGCAAGGAGGGAGTGGACTAAGTGCAGGCTCCCCTGAGCCATACTCTGTGACTAGAAGCCAAGAGCCCCTCCCCTCCAGTGCAGCAGGATCTGAGCAGGAGATTTGACAGAGGTACTGCAGACTCCGGCCTGGGAGGCTTTGGATGACTGACTGCTTCAGTGGGTCCTGGCAGGATGGGGAGAGCACCACAGTCCCTGGGCTGCTGAAACTGAACCCTACCATTGTGACTTGGCATCTAGGTCCCTGAGCCTATGCAACAGCTCTGAGGCCCTGCTCAGAAGCCCTGCTTCTGGCTCCTCCCTTGTCCCAGCTCTGAGGCTCCGATACTGAAGTCCAAGGCTCCACCTGTGGCTCAAGGGGTCCTGCCAGGCCCTGGACACTGTCCCTGAGAATCCAGTGCTTCACCTGTACCCAAGACACTGCTCAGGGCAAGTGGAACTGCTCCAAGGTCCAACACCCCACCGGGGATTCCTTGGCCTTGAGCCACCATCATATGGGAATCTGGCTTGAGCAAACGCCCACAGTCCGAGAGTCTACAACCATTGCCTAGATAGCCTCATGCAGCTGCCACTGTCACCTCTGCAGGGAGACCCTGGGAAGAGCAGTTTCCACAATATGAGCCTCCATGGAGAGTCTAACCCAACCTCCAACTCAAACTTCCTAGAATTATCTGGTGAAAAACCCAACACCTAGCACAAAGATCATCCAGCACAGGCTTGAACTGTGGCAACCACAGGTGAACAGGACAAATCAGAACAGCTGCATTACAGGCTTCTAGTACACAAGCCCCTCCCCTGGTGGGTCAAAATTCCAGAATAGGAAATAAAGCACCATCTAGGGACTCCCCCTTCTTCTAATTAAGCAGAAGAGTTCCCCCAAAAGGATAGGTACCCTGCAAAGCTATTAGCCCTGAGTGAAGGTTTCAGATGAAAAGAAAACAACAAAACAACTCTGGCAATATGAAAAGACAAAAGAGTTTGATACTCTGAAGGGATCACAGTGGAGCTACAGTAATGAATTCCAACCACAAGGAAATTGTCAAAATGACAGAAATGGAAATCAGAATATGGATGGCAAATAAGATGAATGAAATTAAAGAGAAAGTGGAAAACCAACAAAAAGAAGCCAAAAAAATATTTCAGAAAATTAATGAAAAAGTTACTAAAAATTAGACAACATGAGAAAGTATATAATAGAACTCAAAGAAATGAAAGAGTCATTTAGGGAATTTCAAAACACAGCAGAAAGCTTCAGCAACAGAATAAACCAAGGAGAAGAAAGAATCTCAGAGCTTGAAGGCAAGGCTCTTGAGCTAATCCATTCATTTAATGAGGCAGAGAAGAGGAAAAAGGTGAAGCAATAACTTAGAGACATATGTGACTATGTGAAGGGAATTAATATATGAATTATAGGCATCCCTGAGGGAGAAGAATAAAGAGCTAAAAGTATGGAAAATCTATTCAAGAAAATCATTGAGGAAAACTTCCTTGATATCACCCCAGAGCCAGACATATAGTCACCAACCTGGCCAACGTGAAAATGAAGAAGAAAATTCTACAAGCAGCAAGACATAAGCAACAACTGACCTACAAGGGAAAACCCATCAGGCTAATCACAGAATTCTCAGCAGAAACGTTATAAGCCAGAAGGTAGTGGGGATCCATCTTCAATCTTCTTAAACAGAACAACTTGCACCCTAGAATTTTGTATCCTGCAAAGCTTAGTTTCACAATTGATAAATAAACTAAGTATTTTCCAGACAAGCAAACACTGAGGGAATTTGTCATGACCAGACCTGCCCTGCAGGAAATATTCAGAACTGCACTATATACAAATCAGCACAATAGATACCCACCAATGTAAAGTCACCCCAAAAAAGCTAATGCTCACAACTCATACAAAACAATAGCACAAGAGGGAAAACAAATCATTCAGGTACTACCCAATATGATGAGCAGAACAGCATACCGTGTATCAATTCTGTCTCTCAAAATGAATGGTTTAAATGCATCACTCAAAAGACATAGGTTAGCTGAATGAATGAAAAAACACAACCCAAGTATCTGCTTTCTCCAGGAGACACATCTAAACCACAAGGACTCACACAGGCTCAATGTGAAAGGACGGAAAAAAATATTCCATGTAAATGGAAACCAAAAGAGAGTGGGTGTAGCTATTCTCATATGAGAAAAAATTGCTTTTAAATTAACATTGGTAAAGTAAGATAAAGATGGTCATTATGTAATGGTAAAGAGAGCAATTCAGCAAAAAGGCATAGCAATTCTAAATATATATACACCTAACACAGGAGATCCCAGATACATAAAACAAATTCTACTGCAGCTAAGCAAGGAAATAAATTTTAGCATTGTTAACTGCCAGGGACTTCAGTATCCTGTCAGAGCTGGAGAAATCATCAAAGCCGAAAATAAATAAGGAAACAATGGACTTAAGAGACATTTACAGAAAATTCTACCCCAAAACTACTGACTATACATTCTTACCAGCACATGTGACATTCTCCAAGATTGATCATATCTTACCACAAAATATGTCTCAACAAATTTAAAAATATTGAACGCATACCATGCATCTTCTCAGACCATAATGAAATAAAACTAGAAATCAATTCCAAGAGAAGCACTCAATTCTACACAAAGTCATAGAAATTAAACAACATGCTGCTGAATGATTATTGGTCAATAATTAAATTAAGATGATAATCAAAAGATTCCTTGAATGACAAAGGTGACAAAAGCTATCAAAGTCTATGGAATTTAGCAAAACCATTCCTAAGGGGAAAATTCATAGCCATAAATGCCCACATCAAAAAGTCAGAAAGATCACAAATTAACAACCTAATATTATATCTCAAGGAACTAGAAAAGGAAGAGCAAACCAATCCCAAAGCCAGCAGAATAAAATAAATAACAAAGGTCAGAGCAGAACTAAACAAAATGGAAAACAAAAATATAATACAAAAGATTAGACACAAAAAGTGAGTTCTTTGAAAAGATAAAGTTGATAGACCTCCTGCTAGATTAACCAAGAATAGAAGAGAAAGGACCCAAATAAGCTCAATCAGAAATGACAAAGGACATACTATAACTGATAGCACAGAAATACAAAACATCACCTGTGAAAACTATGAAAATCTCTGCACACATAAACTAGAAAACAAGAGGAAATGGACAGATTCCTGAAAACACATAACCTCTCCAGACTCAATCAGGAAGAAATAGAACTCCTGAACAGACCCATAATGAGCAGCAAAATTGAAGCAATAATAAAAAGTCTTCTGACAACAACAACAACAACAACAACAACAACAAAAACCCATCTGAGACCAGATGGATTCACATTCAAATTCTACTAGACTTAACAAAGAAGAACTGGTATCCATACTGCAGAAATTATTCCATAGCATTAAGAAGGAGGGAATCCTCCCCAACTCATTGTAAGTCAGTATCAACTTGATACCAAAGCCTGGAAAAGACAAAACAAATAAAGAAAACTATTGACCAAAATCCCTTATGAATATAGATACAACAACCGTGAATAAAATATTAGCAAACCAATTTCAACACCACATCAAAAATATAATTCACCATGACCAAGTGGGCTTTGTCTTGGGTGGTTCAACTAAGGATGGTTCAACATACAGAAATAAATAAATGTGATTCACCACATAAATAAAAATAAAAATACCAAATGATCATCTCAATAGATGCAGAAAAGCATTAGACAAAATTCTACATCTTTTCATGATAAATAAAACTTCACCAAACTAGGCATAAAATGTGCATATCTCAAAATTATAAAAGCCGTACTTGACAAACCCACAACCAGCACTATAATAAATGGGGAAAAGTTGAAAGCATTCCCCCCAAGAACTGAAACAAGACATAGTGCTTCTATTCAACATAGTGCTGGCAGTCCTAGGCAGAGCAATCAGACAAGAGAAAGAAATAAAGAATATCCAAATCGAGAAAGAGGAGGTCAAGCTATCGCTTTTTGCTGACAGTATAATGTTGTATTTAGAAAACTCCAAAGATTCTACCAAGATACTCCTGAAATTGATAAATAAATTCAGGAAAGTCTCAGGTTATAAAATCAATGTACACAAATCAGTAGCATTTCTATATATGAATAACAGGTGAGCTGAGAGTAAAATCAAAGATTCAATACCATTCATAGTAGCTACAAAGAAAATAAAATACCTAGGAGTATACATAACTGAGGAGGTGAAAGATTACAAAACACTGAGGAAAGAAATCACAGATGACACAACCAAATGGAAAAATATAGCATGCCCATGGATTGGTAGAATCAACATTGATAAAATGTCCATACTACCCCAAATGATTTACAGATTCAATGCAATCCCTATCAAAATACCAACAGCATATTTCACATATCTATAAAGAATTATACTACACTTCATTTGGAACTAAAAAAGAGCCCAAACAGACAAAGCAATCTTAAGAAAAAAGAATAAATCTAGAGGCATCATATTACCAGCGTTAAAACCATACTACAAGGCCATAATAACCAAAACAGAATGGAATTGGTACAAAAATAGGGACATAGACTAATGGAACAGAGCAACAAAGAACCCAGATATAAAACCATCTACCTACAACCATTTGATCTTCAAGAAAGCTGACAACAAGGTACATTGGGGAAAAGAAACCCTATTCAATAAATGGGAAAATTTGGATAGCCACATCTAGAGGAGTGAAATATGCCCCTTTCTCTAGTCACTCACAAAAATTAATTCACAATGGATAAAATACTTAAATTTAAGGCAGGATACCAGAATAATTCTAAGAGAAAATGTAGGAAAAAGTCTTCTAGATATCAGTCTAAGCAAAGAATTTATGACTAAGATTCTAGTGGCAATTACAACAACAAAAAAAATAAATAAATGGGACTTGATTAAATTAAAAGGCTTCTGCACAGCTATGGATATAATCAAAAGAGCAAATAGACAACCTACAGAATGTGAGAAAATATAGACAAACTATATATCTGATAAGTGGCTAATATCTAGAATCCGCAAACAACTCAAATCAGCAAGAAAAAAACAAACAACCCCATTAGATGTAGGCAAAAGACATGAACAGAAGTTTCTCAAAAGAAGATAGACAAATAGCCAACAAAAATATGAGGAAATGCTCAACATCATTATAAATCAGGGAAATATAAATTAAAACCACAATGAGATTTCACCTTCTGTTAGAATAGCTTTTATTAAAAAGTCCAGAAACAATAGATGCTGGGACGGATGCAGAGAGAAAGGAATGCCTATGCACTATTGGTGGGATTGCAAATTATCACAACCCTATAGAAAATGGTATGGACATTTCTCAAAGAACTAAAAATTGACCTACCATTCAATCCAGTAATCCCACTACTGGGCATCTACCCAAAGGAAAAGAAGTCATTTTATCAACAAGACATCTACACCCGAATGTTTATTGCAGCACAATTCACAATTGCAAAGATCTGGAATCAACCCACGTGCCCATCAATTCATGAGTGGATTAACAAAATGTGGTATCTGTATATCATGGAGTACTTCTCAGCCATAAAAAAAAATGAATGGATTCCTTTTACAGCAACTGAAAGAAATTAGAGACCATTATCCTAAGTGAAGTATCTCAAGAATGAAAAAACAAATATCACATGTACTCTCTAATAAATTGGAACTAACCGATGGGCACACAAGTGCACAGAGGGAAGTAAAAGTGATTGGAATCAAGCAGGGGGAAAAGGAGAAGAGGGGCAGAGCAAAAATCCACCTAATGGGTAGAGGGAACACTATTTAAGTGATGGGCACATTTACAGCCCTGACTCAAGCCATGTAACAAAAACATTTATACCTACCCCTTAATATTTTGAAATTTAAAAAATTCATAAAAACATTTTTTCTGTAATGAGTCATAATTTTTATATTATTTTAATGATTTTGAGTTAGATAAATTACCATTTTTAATATTAGTATTTTCATTTATTGATAAAATTAATATTACATAATGATTTTTATTAGGTCCTAAAACAGTATCTGGTTTCACACAGTATTTCTTAAGCTCTTTTTCTATCAAACTCTTCAATGCTGAGATTTTATGAAGAAAACACTAATCAGCAGTATGTTGCTCAATTGATTTAAATATCTCTTCAAGCACTATATCTTGATCTATAATGGCCAGAAATTAGTATGAACAATTATTTTGTATAGTATATATTTGTGAATCTTCTTCTTTATAGTTCTTTTATCATTTGTATTTTTTTTCCAATCCACTTACTTTTTTGTACATTTCACTTTTGTAGTTTATTTTACCCGTTTCTTTCTATTTAGAAGTGTCCTTTACAAAGTTTTTTAATCCTTTTAAAAATGAACTAGACACTCTTACTTCAGTTTGAGATTGTATGTAAACATCTGCTAGCGTTAATAGTAATCCACAAACATATTACATAACTTATGCTAGCACAAATTGAAAATTAGTTTTCTGACAAAAAAAAGTCATCATTCATTCTGTATAGCTTATATTTACCATTCCCAACATGTGTCTGAGGGTGATTGTAAAGTTAAGTTTAATATGTATTTCCTGAAGATGTTCTGTTTTGGGATAGATCCAATCA
Source organism: Cheirogaleus medius (assembly GCA_008086735.1). Classification (NCBI taxonomy): domain Eukaryota; kingdom Metazoa; phylum Chordata; class Mammalia; order Primates; family Cheirogaleidae; genus Cheirogaleus; species Cheirogaleus medius. The sequence goes on from VBSM01000483.1 coordinate 40,434,881, forward strand.
ATGCTGTGTGGAAAATTTGCGTTTTTTCAAGTAATGTCATTGCTATAGATACAGTTGAGGCCACATCTCATAAAAATATATTTAAGCTTTCCATTACAATTGGCACAAGGAACATACCTAGATTTAGGCTAAAAATCTGGCTTATACACATGTTCTTCTTTACCAACATATTAGTGCCATCTTCACAAAGATGTTTCTACCAATTTTTTAAAGCAGTGCATGAAAATGGAAAGGTTTTGTTTTTGTTTTTAGTAATTCACTTAAACCAAAGATATATATATATATATATTTTGTAAAACAATGAAAATGTTCATTTATTTTAACTTACTGTTTTCTGTGGCTGGTATTTCAGCAATACACAGATTAAATAATAATAGTTCAGCTTCATTTTTGTCATTGATACAATCAAATTGGCATAATATTTACTTTAATAATTTCATTTATGTTTTCTTATTTTATGAACCATTAATTAATAATCTCATTTCAATTCTGGATCCTGAAAATAATTTTTCATTGTTTTTAAACTTTTTCACATATTCAGCCTATTGAAATAAATATTTGGAGGTGGGATGATTTCTCTTTATGACTGATAATATGGTAGGGAAGCTAGCCAGAAAAGAAACTGCTTTTAAGGATCCATCAGGGCAGGAATCTTATAGGAGTTTCACAGTCAGAGCTACTCTGAGTACAAGTAGCACAAAGTTTTAAGCATTTTGGCAGGCAAGTTTTCACTAAAACATAATGTAGGTTGCTATGACTATAACCAAAAAGGTCCCTTGCATCCTCTTGAGAGAGGCACCTATAGCTATTTCTCAGTAATTTAGCTGTCAGAATTTTCTACATAAACCTGTATAATTTTACAGCTGGGGTAAATGGAGCCAAAAGAAAATGTTAAGAGAAAAGAAGGATTAAGATGGTTCTGAGAAATAATAGCGTTTTAGGACATAAATTGCAACACCATAAGAAGCAAGATAATAGATGCTTGGCTTGGCACCCTTGGAGCATTATACTTTGTTACCCAAAAATCTGCATAATGCAGTATAAGAGAAAATAATTTGAGAAGTTAATGAATTGTATTTTCTGTTATCTAAGTGCTCTTCCACTCCAAAAGCTACTCACACTCCTATGCAGTGTCTATTGTAAACGTCAGCAGCATATATCACAGAATGTCCTCACTTTCAGATCACGGCCTTCTCTGGGAATGTCATTGGGCAAGAGTGATGGGGGAGCTTTTCCCCAAGGCTTGAGTGGTGAGAGTCACAAAGCTGATGTCTAATGCTATGGATTGCAGTATTCCAGCACGAGGGATTCTAAGTGACAGGAGTGCCTACGGTTTCTGTAATACATTTATTTTTGCATGTATGATTGTGAGACGCAGAGGTCTCAACTATGGGGCCTAGGCCTGAGGACAGTTCTATTCTAAGGACACACTTCTTTTCAAATCTGCCCTGTTTATAGTCAAAATAAAGTCACTCAATCTTTGTGAAAAATAGAATTATATATGCTGATAGATGGGCCAAGAGTATAATCAGTTATTTCCCTCTGATTAAAATTTGTTTGTAACACTTACAGAATTATTTTAAGTTACTTTGTGTGCCATGTGGTTAAACAAGAGAGTAAAAGCTTACTGCTATGAAAATAAATATCCCTGGCTGGCACTACTTCAGTAATTTACCTAGCCTAAGGTCATTCTAAAGTAGTTTAAATGCATCATTAATCCACAATCCTCTAAAACACTAAAATACTTAAATAAATTACAATGGAGTAGGATGAGCCTGAAGAGAGGAAAAAACTGTCAAGATATGATACATTTACATGATGCAGAAAAAAAGTCTCTAAGACTCATGAATAAATTATTGCTGAAATGAAAGGCGTGATAAAGAGCCTAGAGGACATGATACATCCAGTTTCATTTGGTCCAGAAAGATTAAGAAAATGAATCTTGGATTTCACCTTTCTGCTTGTGAATTTTCATTCACTTAGTTTTAACCTTGGTAACTCAAAATTTTCATGTTCATTTTTATTACATCCCTTTTCTTCTTCCAATTCTTTTATACCCTTGATTGCTGCCCCTTTTTATATCTAATAAAGTGTATACCTCAGTCATACTAAGGCAGACGTGAATGTGTGAGTGTGCAGGTGTGTCTGTGTGTTTTGAGTGGGGCCCGTAAGTGGAGTTACCAAGACCAAAGCTGACACACATGTAGAAATTAAGCAAAAGATAGTCAAGTGGAGAAAATAATTTATGAAATATAACTTTATAACTTCAGTCACCAAGGACTTTATTTTTCCTTAAATAAATAGATACACCAGAAAGTATTTTATAAAATTTTACCTTCCAGATAAATTTCTGACCAATCAGTAAAGCAGATTAAACAAAAATCAGAGATTATAGAATCCTATATAAATTTATGAACAAATTTAAAAATTCATCAAGTTATGAGTCTGAGAAAGAAGATTGTAGCAGGACTAGAGCAGCCTGCAGTACTAACGGTAGCTCTTCTCTTTTCTTACTCCCTGTTACAATAATGCCATGACAGTCAGCCTCATGCCTGTGTTATATGTGTCTACCCACGTCCCGAATCTGCACGCTTTTCTGTTGCCTATGTTGTCTGAACTGCTGCGTGAAAAAATTCTGGATTTTTATTTATGCTCAAGGTTCAGAATTTGTGTGGTAGATCATGGCTTGGAATGCTCTAGGCACAAACTCAGTATAAGGCAGAGAAACCAATGCCTGAGACAAAAGTATGGTTTTAGATGGCAGAGAGTGGCCCTGGAGTGTGGATGTAGCTTTACCCCAGCACAGAAGCTTAAAAGGCAACTGTGCCTTTGCTACCTCTACTCCTCTGACCTAGCCTTTTCCTTCCTATCGGCCACCAAACTCTCTAGTCCTGGTAGAGAACCAGGAATCAAAGATCAGTGTTGATTCTCTGTGCACTGCATGTTTGTCCTTTGTATTGACACTCTTCAAGCCTGCATCAGCACTTTCTCATCTAGCCTAAGTTCTTTATACCTTAAGTCTCAACATATGCACAAAAAAGCACCTATAACTAGTGTTACAAACTCATGTTTTGAAAAGAAATCCATAAATGCATATATTTGTGTAATTTTGCAGCAAAGAAAAACAGTAGGGTCTGTTTAGCTCAGTGTTGAATACCTATGAGGTCCATGGCCCTGGGGGAAAGAGGGAAGAGACAGAAAAAGAGAAAACAATAATATGTTTATTAAATGTCTCAGTACCTTCCTAAAATAGAAGTGTTTGAAATAAAGACAGGAATGATAAATTTTAAACTTTTAAACACAACAATAAAAGCAAACAAAGAAATAGACAAAAGAGTGAAGGGAGAAATTGTATGGAACACTCTTAATGAAGAAATTTATATACCAAGTGAGTACAGTATTTATCTTGGGCCCTAACAGCCAGGAATCTATGGCTCTTGTTGTTTAAGCTAATAACATACCAACTTATCAAAGAAAAAAGAGTGTTCTCCTAGGCTTTAAGAATAATTTCTCAGGGATGATTTGGTAGGAGAGTTAAGTAAATGTTTCTAAACAGGGAATGTTGTACATAATTAGTGATATCCTCATAGGCATTTTTCCCTTTATGTTATTTTGAAACAATCTCAAACTTTAGAAAAGTTGCAAATACTATACAAATAATTTTTTTCCTGAAAAATTTAATATTAAGTTGTTAACATGACATCCAGTCACCCTGGATATTGATATTCTCTACAAAATCACAATGCAACAATCCAGATCAGGGTATTAACATTGATTCATTACCATGACCTAAACCTCAGATCCCCACAAGTTTACTCAGTTGCTCCCAAGAATATTCTTTATAGAAAAATGGTCTGGTTCATGACCATGCATTGCATTTAGTAGTAATGTTTCTTTAGCTTCTTTCAGTATGGATTAGAGCCTAGATTTTTTCTTGATTTTTGTGATGTTGACCTTTTTGAAGCTTACTATGCTAGTTACTTTATGTATCAATTTGTGTTTTGCCTGTTGTTTAATAATTTGATTCAGGTTGTGTATCTTTGGAAGGAATACCAGAGTCTGTATTTTCATTGCATTCTATCAGCTAGCCCACAATTTCAATTTGCTCCATTATTAAGTGATCATTTTAGTCACTTACTTATTGTAGCACCTGCCAATATCTCTTACTGTAAAATGCTCTTTTCTCCCTTTGTAATTATTAAGTATTTATATGCATGTAATTATGTCTATATTCATTTTATATCTACAATTGTATCACAAAAAATGAATTCACATTGATGTCTCCATTCAAACCTAATACCTTAGGGTTCATTCTAGTTTTCTTTTTTGCCACATTAACTCCCTTCTCTGATGAAAAGAAATTTAGCTTCCCTTTTCCCTCATACATTCAGTTATTTGATTTATTCCCTTGTATTTCAACAATCTTCTATCATAGCCACCACCGAATTCTTAGGTGAATATGTGTCCCTCGCCTCACCAAGGCAGGTAATGACAACTACAAAAGAAGATGGAAAAAGTTTACTGGGTTAAAGTGAAACAATAAAAAAACTTCTGTATCATAGAAAACAAAGTAGTCAAATAAAAAATATTTCAGTGAATGAAAAAGACAATCACATCATATTTAGGATAATGATTAGAGACCTAGAGTAAGAGGGACACTTGAATAGAGTGTGGCACATGGCGAAGCCGGGATGTCTTTAATTACATTTGCTCTACTTAATCTCTAAAGATGAGAATAGGTGCACTGTCTTTGTATTTTTTCTTCATCTTTTTAATGTCTAAGATATTTCTTAATAAATAATTATTAAAATAAAAAGATATTGACTTGCCCTTGAGCAATTGTTTAACTGTTATTGTCAGCCCAAAGTTCACAGCTTATTTCTATACTGGTAAATAGGGGACGCAATTGACAGTAGTGCAGAATTAGAAAGAGTAGTGACAAATAGTTTCCAAAAAGATAGTATGCAAAATCGGATGTAAAAAAATCAGCTATTTTTGCATAATTCAAAAATATATATTTCCATCTAGTACTTTTTTTCATGTCAGAGCACAACTCTAGTTTCTTGTGTCTCTGATATCAAATTAACTATCTCAGTGCCCACACCACTGAAAGATCCTAGCAGAGAGAAATCCTTGAGGAAGGAAATCTTACTGTTATAATTAGCAGTAGTATTTTGTGATACTGCTGGGGGGTATCACATATCATTATCATATATAGCTATATGATAATGCCACCTTTCCAATCCCTTCAGCTCCAAATATTACATAGAATCTAATGAATATATAGATATTGCAGTCAACATTCCTCCTCCTCCTCCTCCTCCTATTAATTGTACACTATATTACAAGAACATTTCTGAATTTATTTCATCTTTATTTACAGCAAACCCATAAGGTTATTATTGCTATTAACTAATATTTTAAGATGAGAAGACTAATGATAAAAGAAATCTGACAAGTTGTCTTTAACATAACAAGATCATGTCATAAAATTTACTTAGCCATTAGTAAGTAAGTAACATTTAAGCACATGTAGACATATACTAGTAACAATACAAAACACTAATTTAAACTATTATTTATTAATTAATTGAACATAACTATTTCTGTTTTAGGATGTCACAGTGAATGGAGACTGTCATTTGCTTTAAAAATTAATGCTATATCCATAAATACTAGAAATACAAAATAATGATCTATGCCAGTGTAGATATCATATCTTACATTCCATATAATATATAGCTAATCTGCCTAATTAATCAAGTTTATATCTCAAGTAACATCTAAATCATATTGTTAAACTATAGACATAAATAAGCTATTACTAAACTACAGCCCTAAATAATGCAAAATAATTCAGCACCTAATATATGTTTAACACTAAACAGTAAAATAAAACCATCACATGTACATACGCATAGACACGTAGACACAGATACACACACATACATAATGAGGCCAAAAAATATAACTGAACTTAGAGAGGCATTTTCCATTTTTCTATAGTACTTTATATATTTTTCAAAGTAGAATACAATATTATTTTCTTTCAGTAATATAAAAAGGGAACCATGGAAAATTAAACAGAAAATGTGCTCATGATGTTATAAATACTTTCAAATTTACTCCTAATTTCTAAGTAATGTGTTTGTCAATCTTTCTTCTAAAAACTAAACACAGTGCAGATGGTAAGAGGAATGTGGAGAACGTTTTCTGCCTATCAATAAATGGTGAAATCAGGTGTTGTCCTTAGTCTGATGACTCTCAATCTTTTTGTTAGCTCTATAAAATATTACAGCTTGTAGCTAAATGTTATCTCTACAAGGTTCTTCAATTAAAGTAAATCCATCTCCACATTCTGGGGGAAAATCCAAACAAGCAAAAAATAACAAAGCACTTTGCTCCCTTACTCATCAGTTTTCTCTATAGCCACTGGCTCTGCTTCTTCTATCTAAACCTGTCTGACTTATGCCTCTTGTCCTTTCACCCTCTTGTCTGTGCCAGTGACAAAGGAGAATACTTTCCATGACTTTCCACATCTTTGAAGGGTACAACTTTACTTTCCCAACACTAGCATTGCCCCCCTCTTCCTAAAATCTATTAACCACCACATATTGTAAATGTGCATTATATGTAAAATTTAACCACTACGTATTGTATAATCTCAATTAATGTAAGGGAAAACACTGCATCCCTTCATTATTTGTTTTCCTATAAAGGAAGGCTTTTGGATAGTTTACTGGGGTCAGTATCCTAAATTTACCAGGCCAATCAAGATCAGATTCCAATGTGACATTGCCAAAGAGAGTTGTACTAGAGACAAAATTGCAAAGCAATGTCGTTTAAAGGAAAAATTGATGAGCCTTAGGAAAATTAAGACTTGAATTAAATCCAGGCATGAATGTTAATTCACTGTGTGATTTTGGCAAATTACTTTGCTTAGTTTTCTCATGACTTATGAGAAAGTTAGATAAGATTATTTTCTCTGTCTTGAAGTGGCAATCAGTTTGGTAGGTGAGAAAATATACACTGATTTGGTTTAAAATATTTAGAATCATAGAATTCCCTGAAATATGATCATTAATTTTTTATACTATGGCATCTGCTTACAAACTAGTTTCCAAATGTTATCTCAAAGCCAGGAAATATAAAAACTTGGCTAAAAATAAAGTTTATGTAATAACTAATTAAATAAAGTTTATTTAATATTTAGTCTTTTTTAGGTTACTTTTTGAGTCTCAAGTTTCTCAATTCATGACAAGAGCATAAAATATGTCTGCAAAGTTTTATAGAAAGGACTGCATTTTTTAGCATTTTCAAATACTAGTTAAAATAATTTTTCTAAAGCATTGCATTTCTAGAAGATAAAGATCAATATGGATTAGAGAAACAGTTATTTGCCACACACAAAAAAATATATACATATAAGCATGTTCTAAAATAATTCACATAATTGACTGTATTTCATTTAAGAGACTGGAACAAATGTTTACTCAGTAGGTCAACATCTGTGCTAATATAAACTCATATACCAAGGCTAATTTAACAACGCAGAAATCTGATAATGTATTATAACTTGGATAGTACTGTCAGCAACCAATAGAACTGAAGAATGGAAATAAAATTTTTCCTAACCATGCTATATAAACACATTCTATGTAACATTCAAAATCTGACTACATGCCTGCATAAGCAAAAAATATGCAGATACCACCATTAGAAAAGTGACCAAAATTTCAAAATAGTTCAGATTTTATTTAGGCTTTTTTTTTTTTTTTTTTTTTTTTTTTTTTGAGCCAGTATCTCATGCAGTTGCCTGGGCTAGAGTGCAGTGGTGTCATCATAGCTCACTGCAACCTCAAACTCCTGGGCTCATGCAATTCTGTCTCAGCCTCCAGAGAAGCTGGGACTATAGGAGTGAGCTGCCGTACCTGGCCTTCTATTTTATTCTTAATATTAACATTTTCAACAAATTCAGGCTAAACAGAATATATAATTAACAAATTAAAATTGGACTAAGTTATTTAAAAACCAAGAATCCATTCACGGATATTAATTGTTGGTAGCAATAAATATTGTTAATAAATGGAACAAAAATAAGTTCATGAAAAATTGTATATACCCATTAACAGCAATTTATTGAGCATCCATTGTATATTGTCATAAGCAATTCATACTGTACTTCGTATTCATAAAAATGCTGTTTTTAATATTACACCTTAGATTTCATACACTATTTTCTTGCACTTATGTACTCCTAATACTGTTCACAGCACATCACTAATCAGGTTGTACATGGAATAGGCCTTAGGGGAGAATCATCAAATCAGATTTGGACCATTCCATGCTATTTTATATTGATTAAAGTGAGTATTTAGTGTGGGTTAAAACTCATAAAGTAATTCCCAAATATGTAACTTTGGGGATGTCCGTCTAAGTGAGGATAATTGGTTTCATTTTGTTTTCATGATAGAAGGACTTAGAAGCTTATTACATGTTTATGTTTGCCTAGAAATATGCATATATCAGCCTGGAATATTCACCATCAGCTAATGGAGAGATCTACTTACCTTTTATACTTTATTTTATGGATTTTTTGCCTATGCTCATGGCAAAAAAGGATAAAAATCATTGTTATCAATTCCTAAATGATGCTTTTGATAGTCACAGCTCAAATTTTTATACTTACTCAAATAAACCTAATAATCCAGTGAATAAAATTATATTTGATTAAATGAGAAGCAAAATACTATTCTATACATTTTTTGTAATGTACTCATATGTCTATCAAACCTGGCAATTGGAAAACTTAATTAAATATAACTATTTATCTATATCTTTTTCAGTGTCATAAGGAAAATACTATTTAAAACTAGCCATGGGTAAGAAAATGAAAAATAGACATGACAACAATAAAACATGAAATAAATTGATTTATGAGATAAATAAATATAAATTAATAGACATATACAAATTAAAGTTTGAGTTGCAAAAAAGAATAAAAAGCATAAGACTGAAAAAATATATAGACTAATATGTTACATTAAAAATGGCAAATTGGTATTAACTGATCAACACTTAAATGCACATATAGTAGTAACATTCACAGGGTCTCGGGCAGGTGAGAGGGGGGAGCAGGGGATGGGTATAGTCACACTTAATGGGTGCAGTGCGCATTGTCCTGGGGATGGACACGCTTGAAACTCTGACTCAGGTGGGGCAAAGGCAACATATGTAACCGAAACATTTGTACCCCCGTAATGTGCTAAAATAACAAAAAATGAAAAAATGGCAAATATCTGTAGCAAATACAGGAATGCCTCATTTTATTATGGTTCACTTTATTGTACTTTTTACAAATTGAAGATTTGTGGCAAGCCTGTGTTGATCAATTCTATCGGCACCCGTTTTCCAACAACATGTGCTCACTTTTTCTCTCTGTGTCACATTTTATTAATTCTCACAACATTTCAAATTTTTTCATTATTATTATATCCCTGATGATGATCTGTGAACACTGATTTTTGATGTTACTATTGTAATTATTTTTGGGTGTCATGAACTGCACCATACCCATATAAGAGAGAAAACTGATAAATATTGTGTTCTCACTGCTCCACTGACCAGCTGCTCCCTATATCTCTCCCTCTCCTTGTGCCTCTCTATTCCCTGAGACACAATAATATTGCAATTAGGCAAATTAATAATCCTACAGTGACTTCTAAGTGTTCAAGTGAAAGGAGGAGTCACATGTCTCCTATTTTAAATCAAAAGCTAGAAATAATTAAGCTTAGTTAGGAAGACATGTGGAAAGCTGAGATATGCCAAAAGCTAGGCCTCTTGTGCCAAGCAGTTAGCCAAGTTTGGAATGCAAAGTAGTTCTTAAAGGAAATTAAAAGTGCTACTCGAGTTAATACACAAATGTTAAGAACATCAAACAGCCTTATTTCTGATGTGGCAAAACCCTTAATGGTCTGGCTAGAAGGCCAAACTAGCTACAACATACACTTAAACGAAAGCCTAATCCAGAGCAAGGTCTTAACTCTCTTCAATTCTGTGAAGGCTGAGAAAGATAAGGAAGCTACAGAAGAAAATTTGGAAGCTAGCAAAGGCTGATTCATGAGGTTTAAAGAAAGAAGCCATCTCCATAACATAAAGGTGCAAGGTAATGCAGCAAGTGCTGATGTAGAAGCTGCAGCAAGCTACCCAGAAGATCTAGCTGAGGAAAGTTATGGAGATGGCCACAGTAAACAATGAATTTTGAATGTACACAAGATAGCCTTCTATTGGATGAGTTGCCAACCTAGGACTTTCATAGCTAGAGAGAATTCAATGTTGCCTTCAAAGCTTCAAACACAGGTTGACTCTTTTACCAGGGGTTAATGCAGCTGATGACTTTAAGTTGAAACCAATGGTCATTTACTATTTCCAAATTCTTGGGCCCTTAAGAATTATACTAAATCTGTTCTGACTGTGCTCTACAAATGGAACAACAAAGCCTGGATGACAGTGCATCCCTTTACAGCATGATTTATTGAATATTTTAAGCCCACTGTTGAGACCTACTCATCAGAAAAAAAGATTCCTTTCAAAATATTACTGCTAATTGACAATAAACCTGGTCATCCAAGAGCCTGGATAATGATGTATAAGGAGATTGATGTTGTTTTCCTGTCTGCTAACACAGCATCCATTTTGCAGGCAGTGAATCAAGAAGTAATTTTTACTTTCAAGTCTTATTTAAGAAATATGTTAGTATTTTATAAGGCTATAGCTGCCATAGATTGTGATTCCTCTGATTGATCTGGACAAAGCCAATTGAAAACCTTCTGGAAAGAATTCACCATTCTAGATGCCATTAAAAACATTTGTGATTCATAGGAGGTCAAAATATCAACATAAACAGAAATGTGGAAGAAGTTGATTACAACCTTCATGGATGACTTTGAGTAGTTCAAGACTTCAATGGAGGAAGTCACTGAATATGCGCTAGGAATAGTGAGAGAACTAGATTAACAGTGGCACTTGAAGATGTGACTGTATTGTTGTAATCTCATGATAAAACTTGGTGGATCAGCAGTTGCTTCTTATGGATGAGCAAAGAAAGTGCTTTCTTGAGGTGGATCTATTCCTAGAGAAGATGCTGTGAACATTGTTGAAAGGGCAACAAAGGATTTAGAATATTGCATCAACTTAGTTAATACATCAGTGGCAAGCTTGGAGAGGAATAACTTCAATTTTGAAAGAAGTTCTACTGTGGGTAAAATGCTATCAAACAATATCTCATGCTACAGAGAAATCTTTGGGAAAGGAAAACTCAATTGATGTGGCAAACTCCATTGTTGTCTTTTTCAACACATTGCCACAGCCACCTGAACCTTCAGCAACCACCAACCTGATCTGTCTGCAGCCAACAACATCAAGGCAAGACCCTCTACAAGCAAAAAGATAATGACTCAATGAAGGCTCAGATAATTGTTAGCATTTTTTAGCAGTGTTTAATTAAAGTATGTAAATTGTTTGGAAATAATATTATTGAACAGTTAATAGACTACAGTATAGTGTAAACATAACTTTTATATGCACTGGGAAACCAAAACATTTGTGTGACTTGCTTTATTGTGATATTCACCTTATTGTGCTGGTCTGGAACCAAACTGGCATTTCTTCGAAGTATGCCTGTATTTGATTGCTGTACTTGAATGAAGCTGTTTCAAAAGTATATTCCTTAAAAAAGTTTTCGTTATAATTTATACATTTCCTCAGAAAATTAAAATGAAAACATTTTACATGAGGAAATATTACAGGAAATTACCATTTGTTTATATCTATATGAATGATATATAAATTGATTAGTTATCCAGAGTAAATATATTACCATAAGATCACTGACAAGGACAGATGTGTGTCAAATAAGTAGAAATATGTAATTGGAGATACTCAGAGAAGCAATTCAAAATCATATAAAATGGAATAAATAAGAAAAGTACTTCTTTAGTGTTCAAATCAGGCAAATTGCTTAAAAATGCATGCACATATTTGCTTCTAATGATTAACGCAACACCTATAGATATTTTTTTTTAGGTAACAGTATTAACAAAGTTACATTTTAGCATAGAAATATTGACACAAGGCAATGTATAATGGCATGTATAATTTTTGTTTAATTATAAGAATATTTGTAAAGATACTTTCACTAATGAATGCCCTTGAGCTGATAACATTAGGGGGAAAGACCCAATTTAAACCATTCTCTGTAATATTTCTGCACATCTTTTTAAAGCTGAACACAGCCAATAAATTTTATTTTATTGAAAATCATTTTATACACTTTTGAGATGAAGACAAAAGCAACTGAAATAAAAGATGGTCAAAGCTAGGTAATTAGTAGATAGAAATGTCAGAATGAAAAGTTCAAAAATTCAAAGCTGACCATAATACTAGTACAAACAAGAGGAGATATAATTAATGTGCTTAAAGTAATTTAACAATTATGAAGAAAGTTGTGGAATCATCTCATCAAACACAATGCTATTTAATTATCAGAACAGTAAGACATTTTCCCCTAAGACACTGCATTTAATATGCCTCTACCAAATAAAGTCTGTTGCACCTTTTCTAGTTCCTCTAATTTTTACTAATCTCTTTCATATGTTTTACCCTTGAATTTTCTCCCTTTCTCTCCTTGCATCCACATTCCTGCTACATGACTGCTAATTAACACAAACCTGGGTAAATCAAGGTAAACTTTTTCAGAAAAATGGAGGCTGTTCAAAGGGGAATTTGCGCTGGAGAATCAGACAGATAGAGAACTTAAGGCCTGAAGCATTCACCCCTTGAAATACATCAGTCTATACTTCCAAAATTATTTCTTTTAATGAAGTGTGCTGCTTAGTGGTCCTGTGTAGGCTGTATTAATGAACTCAACTACAAGTTTTTTATGGATTAATAAAGTTTCAAAAATAAACTTCTCCTCTGTTGCCATGGTAGCTATTTAAATGTGAACACATATTGTGCCTACACGTGTTATAGTCAAAGTTACACTACAGGGCTGCCATAATTAGAGAAAGAGTAGATTCAATGATTATATTTTATTCTTTGTCATATCGTTGACTTATATGAATGTGACTATCTGCTTTTCAAAAAAGTTACTGGAGTCATGCATGTCTTCTTCTATAGCATGTGCAGGTGTCTGTGTTTGATGAAATCTCATTGTTATTTTCAGTGTCAGGATCAGTCAGGTCTTGACAGAATAGCATATTTAGTCAGGATGAGGCTGACATAACAGAAACATGTAAATGGGACATTAATTCATGAGTATGACAAGAGTTTACCATCTTATATTCATATATGTTTAATAATACCTGGGTATGTACCTTGCTAACATTTGGATTGTACATACTTATTTGTTTGTATACATATAGCTCAGCTCAAATAAGGTCAATGTATAGAAGACAACTCATATTGATGACACTTCATTCTTGCAAGAAATATTGATCAAGTGCCTAAATTGTGGTCAGATAATGCTAGGCAGTGGGACTAACAAGTGGAAAACACAAACAATTCCTAACTGTATTCATGCCCTGTTCTTACCCTATATTCATACCCTGCTGCTATACAAGCTTGCCACAAACTGGGTAGCTTAACACAACAGAAATTTATTCTTACACAGTTCTGGAGGCCAGAAATATGAAATCAAAGTGTCGGTAGGGTTTCACTGCCTCTGGAGACTGTAGAAGAGAATCCTTTCTTGCCTCTTCCAGCTCGGGTGGCTGCTGGCATTACTTGAGTTCCTTGGCTGGTAGCCACACCTCTCCGATCCCTGCCTTTGCTGTCACATTGCCTTCTTCTCTATCTGTGCCTGACTTATGGCTGCTTCACTCCTATCTCTGCTTCCCCTTACATCCCATCTTCCTCTTCTGTCTCCTTTTCTATCCATCAGAACTCTCCTGTGTATCTTTTATAAGAACACTTGTGATTGGATTTAGGGCCTATAATTTAGGGCTTGTAATCTAGAATGATCTCTACATTTCAAGATCTTTAATTACATTTGCAATAACCCTTCTTCCTAATATGGCAACATTCACAGGTTCAAGGAATTAATACTTGGACACTCTTTCTTAGGGGCAACCATTCTATCAACAACCAAGTTTAAGAAACTTACTGATTAATGGAGAAGAAACTACCTAAACAGACAGCTGATGTACACACTGATAAGTGACATTTTAAGAGCATAAGAAGACCTAGTATAACACTTAGGAAAGGTATCTAACCCAAGCATGCAAGGTCAGGGAAAGTTTCCCAGAAAAAACTTGAAGGAAAAGTAGAAATTATACAGTCAAGACTGAAGATAAAATACATGCCAATTCCTGAAGGAATAACTATGATATCTCAGGAAACTCAAAGAAGCTCAAAGCGTTTGGAGCTTAGGAAGTCTTGGCCGTGAAGTAGTGAGCAGTTAGGCGTAGGCACACAGCAAGAAGAGTTTGGGTAAGCTGTATTAAAGAATTCCAACTCGTATCTGAAGGTATTAGAGTCTAAGGACTAGGTTTAAGAATGGCCGTAGCCTGCTCCAGTGAGCACACAGTATAAGCAACTCTGGCTGCTCAGAGTGTGGACTTGCGGGAAGGCTGGAGGCAGGTGTATCATGTTGAGAGTCTCCTAGAAATCCAGTGCAGTGTTTAAGCTGATCCCAACCCGGGTAATGGAGAGGAAGAAAAAGAGATGTGGATTGAAGAGAGACATTGTAGGAAAATTGCTAGTACAGTTGACCGACACAGGCCCTAGGGGTACTGACCCTTGGCATAGTTGAAAATTCTCATATAATTTTTTTTTTCTGTGAGACAGAGTCTTGCCCTGTCACCCAGGCTAGAGTGCAGTGGCGTCATCATAGCTCTCTGCAACCTCCAACTCCTGGGCTCAAGTGATCTTCCTGCCTCAGCCTCCCTGAAAGCAGGGACTACAGGCACATGCCACCATTCTTGTATGACTTTTGACTCCCCAAAAACTTAACTAGTAATAGCCTACTGCTGAGCAGAAGCCTTAATGATAACATAAACGGTTAATCAACACATATGTGGTAGGTTATATGTATTATATACTGTATTCTTAAAGTAAGCTAGAGAAAACAAAACGTTAGGAAAATCATAAAGAAGAGAAAATACATTTACAGTACATTTGTTGATGCCATAAGTATGGTATCTGTTTACAAGATGAATCCTCTGTCTGAAATGGCGGCAGCTGCAGCTGCCGACCTCAATCTATGGTTCAAACAAGAAATTCAACTTTTTCTTGTAATGTCATGACTTTGCTTCTTGGGAGCACTTCCAACATGACTAGTGGCACTTCATTGGATCCCATTGTGTTATTCAAGGTTTATGGTATTGCACTAAACACGATGAAAAGCCCAGCAGCACCCCAAGAGATTACTTTTTACTGTGATATGCAATTTACTGGAGAGATGAACTTCTCACTCGGAGATGATTATCTCAACACAGCATTTTGAGCAGATACTCCCGACACTTGAGCTCACTGTAACAGCACAGGAAGTGGCTACAAAATTATTACTGTAGTGTAGCATGCACTATAGTTAATTTTATGCAGTTATAATTCAATACTGCATCTTTACACTTGTTTACATTTCTTTTAACTGAGAATGGTGCCATGTATCCTCTGTGTTTGTGTGCATAAGTGTTGATAAATTTTAACTTTTTATAATAGATTTGTGTATATTTTATGGAAGTAAATGATAAAATAGACTAGCATCTACATATATTTTATGCATTTATGACCTAACTTTTTCTTGATTTTTTCAATATTTCTAGGTTAGATGGTTTGTCTACCAGTTTTTTCAAATTCTCAGGCAAATCTTCAAAAATTTTTCCAATGTACTTATTGAAAAACATCCACACATAAGTGGACCCCTGCAGTTCAAACCCATTTTTTTCAAGGGTCAACTGTACTCAGCAATCAGTTGAACCTGAGAGTAAAGATAATGAAGACGCCAACGACCATGATCAACTGCCAGCCTTGCATGCTGGGATAGATGCCAGTATACTTCATTTAGATGAGAGACACGGAAGGAGAGCAGGTGTAGGGAAAGAATGGGAAAGATGTATTTAATTTCAGACATCTAAAGTTTAAAATATCTGTTTCTAGATTTCAGGTTTGTATGTGGTTCATACTGTTAGGAGAGACATCTGGATTAGAGATAACAACTTGGGAGCCGTCGACTTAAATTTGATAACTCAAATCCCAAGAGGTTGTGCACAGTGTCCCAACTGTGAGAGTGTGAAATGAAAAGTAGTCATTGTACAGACCCCCAAAGAATATAATACTTTTAGGGAAAGTACCGAAGTAGGAGTCTGTAAAGGAAGGACACTGGTAAATGCTTTTGTGAATGGGTGGTGATTGGGAAGGGTGGTGGGGACAGGAAGATTAAAACAGGAGTGTGCACAGTGTAGCCTAAATTACCAGCAAAGAATCACACTACATTTTCCTGTCCTGCTGTCTTTTCTGTTTTCCAAAGCTGCTTTTTCCAGTCTCTACTCTCCTCAAGTCTTCTACCCCACCACCTTTTCTCCTCAGATGATGAAGATTGCTGTAAGTAGGAGAGAGTGTTTTGATAATTTTTGTCAAGTAATGTGCCTAATGGGAAGTGCTTCTGGCATAACTACCAAGGGATTGCTGAAGATATTGGTGAAAAAGGTTAATGTAGGTTAGCAGGAGTTGGATTCAGCCTGAGGTGGGAAGAAGTGGAAAGTCAGGAATAAGACACATCTTTGGTTATTAAGAGGAGAGAGGACAGCAGCTCCAATGTTACACAGCACCATGAGACATTTCCTTTGTTTTGCTTTTGCTCTCCTCGCCCTTCCAATAGTGGAGAAACCTGAGCAAGTTTAATTGTGAATGTGCAGGATGATTCAAGAGAAAAGGGCTTAAAATAAATGAATGAGAAGAAGAAAAAAATATATGAAAGTTCCTAAAGAAAGTTGTGATTCATAGTCTAAAGAGAGGTTCCATATTTATCCTAAAGCAAGGGACATTTTTCCATAGTAACAGGAGGAAAGTGAGAACTGGGAAAATACCCATGCAAATGCGGATCCTTTTCTGATTTTATGACATGAAGTCTTGGCTCTCCCAACAAGAAAATTCTATACTTACAGTGAAGAATGAGGAAAGTCTATCTGCTGTGATGAAAGAGGTGGTGGAATGGGAAATTTGAGAAGAGAAAGAAGGTTGGAAAAAAGCAGCTTTGGAAAATAAGAAAGAGAGCTAAGTAGAAAAATGTACTACTCTTTTCTGGTGGTTCAGGTTTTATGGTGCCAGTTTGTAGTTTTAACTTACAAAAGATTGTTTCTGTGGAGGTAACACAATTAAGCAATATTTACTTTCCAACTACATAGTTTGGAATAAAGTGACAGCTCCTAGCATTACAAACAAAACAACAACAAAGAGCAACAGCAGCTGTGTGAGTTAAGAAATATTTCTCACATCAAACATTTTAATAGCTGGAAATGCAGTTAGGTTCAAAAGAACCTATTTTATGATGTAAAAGACTCAAATTTTTAAAATGTCTCCAGTCTTTCATCCATTCATTGGGCTAGTAATTGACCAAATCAATCCCCATGCGAAATTTGTCTTTTAGGAAATTTTCAAAGGGAAAAAGGAGAAAAGAAGTCTGAGCAAGGAAGAGGAGGGATGGAGGTACAAAGTGACAGAGTTGCTTGTATTTCTACACTTTCTTGAAAATTATCCCCTTGACCTTCCTGGTGCTTATTTTTCTCTCTGTATTTCAAATATTAGAACTGAAGTTCTTTGTCTTAGAATGCTGAGAATCTTCCCAAAAAATGTAATTTCCTTCAGCTTGTGAAAGAAAGGTTAATAGTTTGCACAGAAGTTAGAGGGGGACAGTCCCATTACATAGTTGTTAATCTGACACTATTCTGTTAGCGATCTAAAAAATAATAAAATTCACTCAGCTGGAGAATAGAAGCATTTTTGTCTCCCCTCCCCACCTAGTTTTACACAGCCTTCCATTCCTCTGTCTTTCCAGCCAGCTCCTGTCTTGGAATCACCAGAAGAGAGAGTGAGATAGCACTTCCTTTGTCAAGTTACTCAACTATGGTCCCTGGCAGTACCATTCTGGACTCTTCCAATTCTATCCTACTGTTGGAAGCAACCAGAACAATAATGTTAAAACTCAAGTTATATAAAATAATAAAATATTCAACCCTAAAGACATTTTAGATAATCCTCTTTGGAAATTTAGACTGATTTAATGACACAGTTTAGAAAAGATTGGTTTTTTCCCTGAGGGCAGAATACACATTCAGAAATTAACACCATGTGGAGAGAACAGAACTAAAAATATGAGGGGAAACGTCATCAAAATAGCATTGGTTGCTGATTACATGTTCTGGGAAGAGCTAAATTTTCTGTTGAAATCTTAATTTGCTTCTGACATGTAGGGCCATAAGAGCCCTCAGTTCAAGTTATAAAGACTTTTAAACTAAGTACCATATTATATTCTGTGTAGGCTACTGAAGAATAAAAAAGTGAAAGGAAAAAGAAGTTAAAGGTGCTCGAAACACTTTTTATAAATCCTTTGAAAAATGCAAAAATTTTTTTTTAAAAAGGGAATCATATTCATGAAGGGTCTTGAGAGAAAGATTGTAGGAACATGCTTTTCCTGTTTTTCCAATCTCAATTTCCTAGAATTCGAACAGGTAATAATAGCTAACATTTTAAATTGCTTACTATGTTGAATCCAATTTTCTAAGCGTTTTATGCATATTAACTCCTTTAACCTTTATAACAAGTCAATCAAGGAGAAACTATTTTTATACCCATTTTAGAAACAGAAAATCTAAGGCACAGAGAAGATAAGTAACTTGCCCAAGATCACACAGCTAGTTAAGTAATAGAACTGGAATTGTTAATAAAACTGGGCAGTCTGGCTCTAGTGACCATACCTTTAACCATCATGCCTTTCATGGTTGAGTTGTTATATAGTTTCTTGTGTTGCAGTGATCTAGGATATTTCCAAGGTAGTTATATGGTGAACTTGATATAATATCAACACTTGATATTAGTAAAATAAATCACTTGTGTTCTTGACAAGTTCTTAAAAAGTCTCTTTGCATTTATAATGCAGGATAGTGATATTACATACACCATGGATTAGTTGTGAGCACTTAGAAGTAGCTTCATACATTGCGTGGCACATGTTAGGAGCTCAATAAATGTTACCTTAAACTTTATTATTAATACCTTGACTTTTATTTTTACTTTTATTATAATCATTTTATTACTTTTATTATTCATATATTATCTTGAATTTGGGGCAACCAAATATTATCATCCTTATAATAAATAATACCCTCCATCTATCCCCACTTACTATACTATACTTAAGTACACTCTTATTTTTTCCTTCACTCTGCATGTCTGGTCATTGCATTTAGCCAGGCACATTGCTGACTTATTGACAAGGTAGTTGCATGACTTCGTGACATCTCCATTCAGTATTATTAAATATAATCTTCAATCTTTATTACAGGATTATATATGATATAATAAACATCTGACTACATGTCTATCACCTATAGAGCTAACACATTTATGGTATATTTATAATGGTGCATACTTTACAGAATATTTCACAAATGTTTAATTACCTCTGTAAATTAGTAAGATAATTAATTGCAAGGGAACAATTCCAGACTTCCCTGGCAGGAAGAACACTCAAACCATTAAAAGCACAGGCTCTAAATTTACCTTTTAGAACATAACAACCTTTGTGGCTTTTCTCCCTGTGCCTTATTTCTCTAGACTATCTCCTTCCTCCTTGGGGACCTCCTTCTCCATCTCTCAGTGTATCAACCTTCTTCTGGCTTCCTTTTTGCCTCCTACCAACAGGACCCCACATTCAGCCACTGACGTCAAAGCTGACCATCCCAGTATCTCTTAAGTGTTTTAAAAATACAAGGTTTCTTAGTTGTATTTTCATCTTATTATTTAATCTCTTACCATTTTGTTTAAATCTCTGCAGTTGTGTGTAACTAAAATCAAGAGAGTACCAGGAGCAAATTGCCAAACCTAATGACATTTTCAAAGCCTTTACTTGCCTTAAACTACACTGCTCTGACCACTGCTAATCATTTTCTTTCCATGAATCCAGAGTGCATGAACCCAGATTTTGACTTCTTGCCTTCCTTAGTTGTACAAAGTTATATAGAAGAGTCTATCTCAATAAATTGTTGGGAAGATTAAATAGTAAATACACAGAAAGCAGTTTGAATGGGACCACATAGAAATATCACACAATAACTAACATTTTTTTCTTCTTCTTTTAAACTTTAAATAATTTGAGCATGTATTTCTTACAAAACAATTTAATGTACATATTATAGGCTTGTATGTGTCTTTCTTAACTAGTAGATTGTGAGCTAATGAAAACAAATTTATGGCTTCATTACTTAATTTCCCCCAGGATCTAGCACAGTATCATACATATATTGCATAACCGATATACATTTTATCAACAATAAACAAACAAATTGATAGTGGTATAGTTTACATGTTTTATTATATTTTATTAGGTTCACAAAATATTTAAACTTATTTATTATCTTCAGAGGATGTTCTAAAAACTCAGAAAAAGGTATAGACTGCTACTTGTTAAGCTTTCCTTACTATTTACTCTATGCTAAGCAATGTACATATATAAATACAATTTGTTCTCTGAGCTATCCTTTTAGGAGGTAATTTCTCTGTTTCCATATGAGGCACTGAGGTTCAAAGATGGTAAGTGCCATGTCCAAGATCATATGTTTCTGTAAGAGATGAGGCTAGCATATGAACTTGAAATATCTGAACTTCCCTTACCGTACTCTCCTAACGCTGTCTATTTTTTAGAACAAGATGCAGGTCACTATCTTCCCCATAACAATGAAGCCTGTGTAATGGGTACAGGGACTATATCTTCCTCTCCCTTTTTAAATATCCATCATACACATAAGACATTGTGCAGTGCTTATTTCTTTGTTTCATGAATATCAGTTTTATCTTTCCAATTCATTATTTAGAAAATTAAGAATGGCCACGTGCAATATGCTTTATCTGCCCCCTCAGTCTACTGAAAAGAATAGTAATTCGATAAAGTAGCCAAATTTTGATAGCTTCTGTTCCACTTTTTACCTTTTTTTCTTCAGAATAATCCAATCTATTTTATGACCAAAATCTAAACAACAACAACAAAAGTAAGTCTCAGATTCTTGTTTGTAATTGGCATAGAGAAGAAATGCTGATACGTGAGGCATGGGCTTTATTTTCATAGGAAATGAGGGTAGTCACTACAAAGAACTGTTGCTTCTTTTTTCTCTCCTCTATTAAAAGCTTCAATTTTGAAGAATTTTCAATATGACTTCTAAAACAATTTCATTTTTTGCAATAAATAATAATATAAAAATAAATGAAATTAACAACCCGTCCTTAAGAATTAGACCAAAAAATTATGAAAAAAAGTCCTTTTATAGCTCCTATTTGTTTATCCAACAGTCCTCCCTTCTACATTCAACATTTCAATGACATTGTTCTCCAGTGCTGTCTTGACAATGCCTCTAAAAAAGAAACCATCTGTAAATATTTATTAAACAAACATTAATTACCTTGTTAAAGGCAATGATTGCCTATAAATACTTAGGTGTAACAATAATTTATACCTGCTAAGCTTGGTTATATGCTGTTTAAGATGCTAAGCATTTAATCCTCACTGTAACACCACAAGAGAGGTATTGTCATCCCCATTTTACTTGTATGAAAACTCATCTGGGGAAGATCCATGAATTGTTAAATGTCACAACGTGACAGGTACTAAAGCCAGAATTTGAAGGCAGATAATCTGATTCCAAAGACAACCCTGACAATTTGGTCTTTTTCATATAATAAAAACGTTCAAAATTATTATAATAATTGTCTCTGGCTTTCTAGATTTCAATTACTGAAATAATAGCCCATGAATATTTGAGTTAAAATAATTCAAAATTAGCCCTCTCAGCCTTCGTTGAGACATCACCACTCCTTACAACAGAGGGTTGGTAGCCGCCACCATATTCTACGGCAACCATGATAGTGTTTGTTACACTATAACAATGAGTTACTCTATTTATGATATGCAACTCTAACAAGCTAAATCTTTATTGTGATTCTCAAACTTACTGAACAGATGTAATCACTTTTGGAGACAGATATATTTTCTTTATCTTTTTTCATACTTTCCTCGAATTAAAGTAATACTATTGAAATGGTGCTTCAAATTTGACTAATAGCCTATTGTAGGTTCAAAGCAATGGAAAAGGCAAGAAGTTCCAGAAATTATAATATTGTGGAAAATTAAACACTTGGGTAGATCTAATTTTTCGTTAAGAGACCTAGTGTGTGGGTGTATGTGCATGTGCATATGTGTTGTTAAACGAATATGTGAAATAAATACATCAAATTTGAGAATACTGCAAATTCAACTCACATTTTTTTTCTACCACACTGGAAGTAGAAAAGTTGAAAAAAAGGTTAATGTGTTTTACCTTGAATTCATCATTAATCCTAAATGTACTTTTATTTTTTCACCCTCTTTCTGATGGCAATTTGTTGATTCAGTAGTAATAGAAATTAGCATATTAGTGAAGAATGCTGGTGGTCTTCATGGGTTGAACTTTCGTGGATTCTTTGTCCTTCTTTTCAACCTGTACATACATTTTTATAGATGCCTATCTAAATACATATTTCCATAGCACAAATGGTTTTTACTATGTTGTTTTTCTTGTCCATTCATGCATTACAATAATTGAGGTAATTTAGGAATTTTTGGCTGTATGGTGAAGCAGGTAGAGGTTATAAGGAGAGTAATATTTAGGATGGTCTGTCTTTACTGTGACGTTCAGAACCTCCTAATGGCACATTTGCACCTTTGGTTCCACAACAGTAATTTTGTAAACACTACACAAACATGTTTAGCAAAGAATAAAAGTATGAAAGGGAAGAATATACCCTTCTCAAACGGTTTTAAGGATCTGAAGGATATGCAAGCCAAGCAAGGGAGAAATGGGAACGTATCATGCACAAAACATATCCAAATCTGATTGTATATGTCACTTAAATCACATAGTGTCTTTTCCTAATTTTAATTTTTATTTCCTTCAGTAAGGTTATTTTTGATGCCCCTTAGCTGCCATTCATCTGTATAAAAATTTTACAGGGAGAGACATGGTTGCAAACTTCCTAAAAGTTGTCTCCTTTAGGAAGACATGGCTACTTCTGACAAACTTAATTAAAAAAAACAAACAACAATTACTTGTTCCTCTTCTCTATACTAATTAAATTATTCAATCTTTCTTACCCTTTCCCTATATATTCCAACTTGATTTAGTTTCTTTTATAGGAGAAACTTATAGAAGGTTAGTTGATTCAGCACAATTTGCCCAACTCAGAAATGAAGGGAGGGGGAGAAAAAAAATCTATCTCATTTTTTACCAGCTTGTGAACAGAAGACTGTGTTTCAGACTCTGTCTCTCCCACGGGGTAATGTGATGAACTAATCATGTAGCAGTCCACTAGGTCGCAGCAAATAATTAAGACACTTGTTACAATGGTCTGTGTGGTGCTATCCTGTAGTGATTCTGAATGGATTTTCCATAAATTCAGAAAAGGTCTTTTAAAACCCTAATGTAAACCTTACATCTTAGCTAATTAAGAACACTGTGGCTCAAACTAATGCGTCATTTCACATCCAATTTGTTGATAATGTACCATCTTGAGTACAAGAAGAGAAAATCTTGTTTTTTTTTCTCCTGTCCTTAGCTCTTTCAATATCTGAGGTGTTTGCTGGAAAAGGATCACAGACATACTTCACAGCTTTAGTGATCAGCATGACCCAAAAAAGAAAAAAAGAAAAAAAAAAAAAGCATAAGACAGGTTGCATACACTGGGTACCAATTATCTGGTATTTTCATGTTATAAAACAAGTTTAAAATGCCACAGAAAAAAATGTTCTTGGCCAAAAAGAAGACTCCCTCTGAAGTGTGGAGCTGATTAATATTAGAAGAATTAGACAAAGATTCCAAGGAATCTCTTTCAGGAGAGATATTTTTTTTAATGGAGGTGAAGTCACACATTTGTCAAACACAGTTCGCATGTAAACCTGATGAAAACAAAGCAGTACCTCACGATATTTTCCATATCTAAGGTGTGATCTCTTAGGACTTATGCATCTTGTTATGTGACGAGCATGAATAGCCCTATTTTATAAATAGAAATCCAGAAATTCAAAGAAACAAGAAGGTTCCACAGTTTCAAAGTGACATAGAGGGCCTAGTTTTTTATGTCATAGAAAATCCAGGCCAAATATAAGCTTCTAAAATAATTCTGAACAATTCTGATTCTCTGACTTAAAATTGTAGAATTTCAAGTCTCATTTTTATTTCAAAAATTACAAAGTCCTCTTCATATTCTTAATATTCTTGAATTATTTCTATAACTCATTATTTCCAAGTTAATTGCTAAACTACTACTACAGTTCCTTTTTAAAAATATTTTGGTTAATCTCTTTAATATGTTTAAGAAAAGAAAGTGTTTTGAGGTAGCATTTTTTATGTGCACTTGAATAAATAATTAAGAAGAGAGATATATTGGATGCAGTAGTTTTGTTCTAACATATTACGTTTTTCCATATATCCTCCTAATGCACAGCTTAATTAAGACCTAAATATGTAACTGGGCTTTAATTCAAATATAGCTGACACCAGAGAAGAGTGGCATTTTAAATCTTTAAAAAGAAAAATGAAATTAAGAATTACTTTACAATAATCATATAGCAATCATTCTAAGCTAAATACCATATTCACTATCAATAGATTTTTAATATATGCATATATTTCTAATAACATAAAGGAGATGCTTATATCATACTAATAACAAAAAGAGACAAAATTAAGTCAATTGAAAATAACACATCACAATTATGATTTAATAACATCTAAATAAAAAATATAAAATATTTAAAAATTTTTATAAAACCTCAAAAATCTCAAAATTTAATATGTATTTCAATAATTTGATTTTAATTTTTGAGAGCCAAAACAATAAAAAATCTTTTCCAATTGTATTGTGTTATTAAAACTATTTTATCAATCCTCTTTGGTTTTATACAGGAAAAGGAAAAAGAAAAACTTTTAGATGAATAATTTTGGATATTGTACTTCATTTATTTCAATTTCTGCATCACAGATGGGGCAAATGTTTAAATCTTATGCAGAATTATAAATGTTACTTTTCAATTTAAACTACAAAAAAATACAATTAATCTGGAATAGTATAGACTTGAGAACAATATATTTTAAATACTAAATTATGAAAATTAATACACACAGTTTTCATCAGTGTTTTCTGTTTCACCTCCCTTAATCTCAGGTTGCATAATAAATACAATTTATTATGGGAAAGCTATTAGTCATGTGATCTGGTAA
Source organism: Cheirogaleus medius (assembly GCA_008086735.1). Classification (NCBI taxonomy): domain Eukaryota; kingdom Metazoa; phylum Chordata; class Mammalia; order Primates; family Cheirogaleidae; genus Cheirogaleus; species Cheirogaleus medius. Next base: position 40,460,404 of record VBSM01000483.1, read on the forward strand.
AATACAAATTAAAAAATGCTAGCCATTCCATAATTTTAAATAAATATTTCTTCACACTCTTAACCATGGTTAATTCCGGTCACTTTTTGTTTGGTCAAATATCAATGTTAACAACTTAACTCTTATCCAAAACTTACATAATGATGACAACATATCTTAATTTTCATTCTAACGATAGTTAATAATAAAATAAAACCAATGAAAACTTAACTTTTCCTATTTTACAATGAATTCTATCTTTAAGTAAGTGATCAATTAATTTCTACCTTTTAATTTTATTTTTTATCTGTTAAGAAAGTATTAGTCTTAAAATCATTATTTAGGCTAAAAATGCTGAAGTAGAAGATTGACATTCATTTTAGGGCTTATCACTATCTTTTTTTCACCTATTTGGTTCAAAATTTTTACAAAGGATAATTAAACTGAAATGTCACAGGAGAGCCATCAATCTGAGTCATTTACTCCGCAGTGTATGAAACTTTGAGAAACAGCTGCTTCTTTTGCCATTACATGCCTTTCATAGCATTACTTTATTACCCAAAATTATCACATGCACTACGGAGAAACCAGAAACAAGAAAACAGTTTTGGAGATTACAATGACAAGTCAGAGAATTGAATTGCTACATTTTATCTTTTTATGCTGTTGGACAAATAATTTTCTCATTAATGGTCAAATTCAATAGAGCCAATGTGAAAGCTGTAAAGATATCATTAATAATATTAATTAATTAGTGTTTTATGTTAATATATCAGAAAATACTTCAGTTGGTTATTGTTAACTGAATTAGCCAATTTCAAGGAAAAATATTTTTGCTTTTTTTATTTTACCAACATTGGAATCGAAATTTTACATGATAATGTATTGACTATTAGTGTTAATAAAATCCTGTTTTATATCAAGGATTGAAGAAATAAGTGAGTCAAATAGGAAAAAGAAAAGTTTCACATCCAAGGTGCACATCTTTTTCCCACTGGGATGGCAAAACAGAATGTATTTCCAACAAAATAAATTTCTATTAGAAACAATGATAGAAATCAACAACTAAATGAAACTATGTCAATATCTTTCCTCAAAATTCCAATCTATTCAAAATCCATAGGCAACTAGTTATCTGTAAAGTTTAGAGACTAGTAATGACTTCTTGAAATAATAAAAAAACAGGTGACCACTATATGTTTCACAACTCACCACTCACTGTGTAAAAAAAAAAAAAAAAAAAACTTCGTGAAATATAGGAACAAATATTTGTCATTATATACATTGCTGTTATCCAGAAATGAACTACTTAAACATTTTGTGTGTGTAGAAGGAACACAGGGTACATGGGTGATGACCCTCAAAATTAAGAATATTAATATCCCAAGGTGATGCACAGTACTAACTGAAAAAGTGTTATATCACTATCATAAAGCAGGCTGCATTCTAGTGTTAAAAGTTAAATTACAGAAGCTGTTTTATTTATTAATAAACAAAGAATGCAACAATATTGACTTTCATGGACATTTTGTGAAAAATATTTTGCCTTATTATTCACTAAAAACGACAGTTATTTTGATGCATATTAAGTCATGAGCCATATACACACTAATGGATTATATACTAAGTAGAAAGAAAATATATCATACTACATGATATTTCCAATATGAAGGAAAGCTGTTAGCAACAAACTCTTATCATCAGACTATGAAACTGAATGGCCATTCTTAATTACTCTTCTTGTATACCCTTCCACGGCACCTTAGTTAGCAACAGGAGAAATGAAAGAGAGACTAAGTTTCCACAGGGTAAAAAGCTGTTGCCACACAAAAATTGCAACCAAAATGCGGAGAACTAAAACTTGGTTTTTGAGAACGGCTTCACAATTTTAATGATTTAGTTGGCCCAATTCACTTTAACATATACAGAAAAACCAGATGGAAGGCAAAAACCAATCCCTGTAACTGAACTTGAGCCAAACCCACTCCCACCTCCACCAGTAAGCACAGTTAGCTTTCCTCCACCTCAAGCCAAAATCAACCTAAGAAATACTGTGAAAGTTTATCTTCTCTTCTTGACCTCTCTTACTCTTCTTTCCTAGTTTATTTTACATTTCACCATATTATTGACTGCGATCTTTAGAAACAACTTGCTTAAACCTCAAAGTCTCTAGAGTCCTGTAACATCAGCTCTGTAAAAACTTAGAAAACCCAAGGCGATCCTTGTCCTGCTTGCTCCTGCCCCAGTGCCAGGGCTGCCTGCCTTACCAACCCTCCTGTGATCTTTCTCCGGGTGGTACTTACCTGCTGCTCCCCCGGCTCTGTAGACTTCACCAGGTGCTTATCCTTGTACAGAGACCAGAGACCAATATTAGGCAGGAAAATTAAAGCCACCATGAATAACAAAGTCATCTGTAGAAATCTCTTCTGTTTCCTCTTCATTGCAAATGGTAACAGAGAAAAAAAGTTAAAGGAGATGGTTCCCTGACTGCTTCTTGTGTTTAATGCCAAAGTCCTTTCCTCTCCCCTGCGAAGCACCAGAAACTGAGAAGCTACAAACTTTTGTTGCGTGCTCAGCACCAATCTGCACGATTCAGAGGGAGTTGGCCATCTGCAGAACAAACGCACAGTTACTTTCCCCCCAGAAAACTATGACGAAGGCATTATCTATTGGCTTAGGAATAAATGACTTGGCTGAGGAAATCATTAAGCCTATTGACCTCCATTAATATAAAGCAGTGGAGTAAATATGCGCGGTTCATAGACTAATAATATGTTATGAAAAAGTCAATCACATGCTAGCCACTTAAGGAAACAGGAGGGTATTTTGTTGGTTTGTCCCTCTCCCTTCTGTGTGGAGGGCTGGGCTGGGAGGAGCGGATTAGAAGAGAAAACTGAGCGGGAGGAAGTGGCTCAGCCCCATCAAGTGTCAGGAAGGAAAGTGTCCGCTTATGACATTGGAGCATCACCTTCCTAGTCTTCCCTGAACATCTCCTCCTGTGATCCCCTCGGGATAACCCACCTGAACTCAAGTTCAACACGCCCCGGCGCCAGCGTGCCGGCGGACTCCACAGGGACCCAGGGACAGAGACCCGGGGCAGAACTCTTGTTCGGAGGGAGGTCCACGAGCCCCGGATCCTCTGCGCCGTCTGTCTCCACTCTTCCTGCAGGCGGCGGCTTGGCGACCCTGGAAACGGGAGGAGAGGCGGCTACAGATGTCAGCGGAGTCCAGCCAGGAAGCGGAGGCACCGCGACGTCCCTTCCCCGCGCGTCCTCAGGAACGTGATCCTCCGCGAAGCGAGCGCGCTGCCCATCAATCGCTCCCCTTTCCGGGTGACGCTCCTGCTCCGCCGTTCATGTTACCATTCTTCTCAGCGACTGAACGAACCCAGGGGAGCGTCGCGAGCACAGAAGGGCACTGCTTGAAACCTCCTCTTCACGGGAAGGGGACGGAGGGCGGCGAAACCGAAGTCAGGGCTGGGCTTGGGCAGAGATGCGCTGCGCCTGCACCCGCGCCTGTCGCTGTCGCCTGCCTGCCGCGGAGACGCTGCCGGTGCCCACCACGTGCGGGAGCCCCGAGCCAGGAGGGGAGGGCGGGCCGCCTGGAGGGGTGGGCGAGTCCTCGCAGCTTCCAGATGCTATATAAACAAACCCAGACGCGGGGATGGAGAGGAGGGGAAGACGCTGCCGGAGGAGGACGTGGAGCTCCCAGCCTACGCGGATCCTCTTCTCCCAGCCAGGGTTTTTCTGGGCA
>VBSM01000483.1:40464235-40479604 GCA_008086735.1 Cheirogaleus medius
CCCCCCCCCCATGTATCAGTGCACCAGCGCCCCGGCCCGCACACGCAGGAACCTGTGGCAGTCTCTCCAGGGGACCAGCGCGCCTAGGACCGTGCACTGGGCTCTCTCAGGACGGAGAGCTCACAACTCCGGAAGGATGGGGACTTAGATGAGGCGACAGACACGCATGCAGTGTAGGCTGTAGCACCCTGTCTCAGCCAGAAACACACACTAGGGCCACCTCTTTGTTGCAACCTAGATATGATGCTCACATACTTGAGATAGACATGCTTGGGGTAGGTGACATGGTGGACTTCTGATGGTATTTTCTCAGTACCTTATTTCTTCCTTCTCTTCCCCATCTCTGTCCCTCCCCACTCTTCTTCTCCCCCTCCCCCCTTTCTACTCTGTCTCACTCTAGTGTCTCAGTTGAGAAAGACACAGACTTGAGTGTGAAGAGTTATACCTTATACTCCTCACATTGTAAATTTAAAATGTACTTGAACGATATAGAACACCTGTATGACTGCATGAATAAAGCGTTATGCTGTAGTGTTTGTTTTTGTGAATCACTTGCATTTCAAAACAGTATAAAAACACATTTAAAAATGTTTTTTAATGTGTCTTTATATACAGGCCAATTATCTTTAAATTTTACACAAGTGCAACTTAAGAATCTACAGAACGAGGGACTCGATGCCTGGCTGCCACCACCCACACACATACACCATGCCTTTTGTACTCTGCATTATTTTCTAACCCTTTTCTCTCCAAGCAAATGCAGTTCTGAAACAGAGAAATATAAATTCTGGGAAGCCACACAGCAGGGAGAGGTTTCCTGGGATAATTGGTCCTCAAGAAAAGGAACTTGGAGAATTATTTTAAAATACTGGTTATTTTTCGACTTATCAGTAGAGCTATTATTTTAAAATGCAAGGAACTCAGAAGTGCTGGGATTTAAAAAAATGAAATCCCTCACATTTTAAATAATACCAGTTTCTCCATACCTTAAAAAAAGAAAGTCCTGGATGAGAAATAGACATGTTATCATTCTATTTGTTAAACCCAAGATGCTCAGTTGAATTGTGTTTCATTATTACTATACTAGTAAATGGTCTTGTATACAGTACCCATTTGCAGAACATTATTCATTACAGTGAATGGATATAATTATTACTTTCCTAATGAAGTGCATGCAAAATACATGGTAGAAACTGAAAGGAGAAAATTATTATGTTCACCTCTGCTTTTGCAGTGTAGCCCCAGCCCATCACTTTAGCTTTTTTTCCTGTCAAATTTGTTTGTTTATTTTTGATTCATAGCATAATTTCCCTTTTCTATCGGGTCTTCTTTTACAGTTCCACATGTAAATTACCAACATGAGACAATGCCTCTCACTAAATTGGTATTTTAGGTTGAGTATACAAATAAACTCTAGATGACCATTAATTACTTTGTTCAGATAATCCAGATTAAATGCCAATATAAATAAATGAGAGAGTGTGTGTGTGTGTGTGTATACAGATATATGTAAACGTCGACATGGTCTTTTAAAATCTAATTTCTATCAAAAGACCCCTTTTCTATGCTCTGTTTTCACCTCCATTCTGTTATGATTCAATTGGCAATCTCAGGTTGTCAGTCTCATGTGGCTAGTAATGTGTTGATAGCTATAGGGACATATGGAAAGAAAATAGAGCAATATCTGTGACTCTCAATAACTTACACTTTAGTAGAAAATGCAACATAAAGACAATTGGAATAAAGTAAAAATCTATTTAGCACTAATCTTAAATTGACCCAAGCTTAAGCCCTATTTTAACAGAGGAAGAAGGACGTTGTTTTGGTTACATCTCTATTTCAAAATGTGGGGACTTAAAATAGCAATTATTTTGCTAAATCGCTGGTGAATCTGTGCATCCAATGGGCTCAACTGGGTGGTTCTACTTCCTGTGACATAAGCTGGTACCTGCAGGTTTGATTGCTCTGGGCCAAGATGGCTCTCTTACAGCGCTGTCAGCAGGAAGTTGGAGCTCCTCAGTTCTCTTCCACTTGGCCCCTGCATATGGCCTGAGCCTCTTACAACACGGTGGCTAAGATCCAAGCAGGAGCAACACAAGGACTTGTATTCCAAGAGGGACAAAACAAAAACTGTCAAGTCCTCTGAAAGGCTAAGCCCAAAATTGGCACAGACTCACTTAGGGAAGGAACAGTCACAGGGCCAGCCCCAATTCGAGGGTGGTGTGTAGGAGGGAAACACAATTGACATCTCAATCAGAGTTCTGACAAAGGATGTGAATCCACTCCAGACATTTGAAGGCACGGCGGTAGGGATTCATAAGGAAGGCCTGCCCAGATCAGAAACAGGATGACACACAGTACTGGGGAAAGGCTTTCATAGACTGGGTTGAGTAAAATTATTCAATTGTTATAAAGATAGTGAATTGGCTTTATTGTAAAAACACTTTTATTACCATAATTTTTAAAAAAACATGACACGAATGATACTTAATTTGAAAAAGAAACACATATTTTACTATGGTAACAAGTATTTTCAAATGAACTAGTTTCAAGCTTCACATCTGAAAAATAATGCCTAGTGAAAGTTTTTTGTTTCACTACCCAAAAGAAGGTCAGTGGTAGCAATATTTGGGATATGTGTTTTCACCCCAACATTATAGGGTCACAAACTGATAAGCATTTGTTATCAAATATAATAATAATATTGTAAGAGAAGAATAAAGTTATTCTTAAGTTATGAAATAGTACACTGTTTAAATTTTTGAGGGATTATTAGTGAAACTATTAATACCTTGTTTTATCTTTGATCTTAAAATAGGGAGGTTTGTTTTCATTTAGATATGAGCATTTTCCAAGTTATTTTCAGAAGGCATAGACAGTAGTACATAAAGATAATCTCTCTAGGAATGGAGATGCATTCCATACTTTTATGTGATAAGGATCTCTGGAATATGAAAAATCTTGAAACTTTTCCCACTGGATAAACTGGTAGGATACTTTCTTACTAGTCTGTGTTTGGTGAGGTTATCTCAGTTTTTGAAAAACAATTCTGCAATCAAAAAGGGCAAGTGAATGTATTCAATAACAATTTTAATAAAAATAAAATTTAAATTATACGATTTATTTTTTGTAATTAAATTAACACACATATTACCAAAATCTTTTTCAATTTTTTTTCTGAAATTTCAATGTCTGCCACTACACAATAGAAAGAAACAAGATAAATATTAAAATGTGACATTACCCAGTCTCTATCACTGCTGAAATTCTTTGCCAAGAAAGCCATGAGTCAATTTCTGTATATATGCAGGTGTTGTTGGACAGAGGATACAAAGATGAACATTCTTACAGGTTTTCAGCACCATGAGGGAGTTAAAAAGTGCTTTCAATTAAATGTACAAATTAAAAAGTGACAAATGCTAAAAGGGAAAAGAGAAAGAGGTTATTTGTATTTGACCTAAATATTTTCTAACTAGACAAGACTTTTACCTTGTGAGGTTTAAACTCTTAGTAATCAAATTTACCTCTAAATATGTTTCCCTCTACCAATAGAATATACCCTGATTCTAATATATTTTCTTTCCCTATTTGTTTAGTTATCAAACACTTAATTTAGCACTTACTATGTATCAGGCATGTATCTAAGCATTTCCTGAACTTTGTCTTTTAATCTTATAAGTAATACTATTGTGTATGTTCTGTTAAGATTTCCATGTAGTAGCTTAGAAATCTAAACCAAATAAGTGCTAGGGCAGGAACTTAAACCCAGGCATTTGCTCAGATTTTATGATATTAACCACTATACTATATGTTTCTAAAATCTTATACTTTTTTTCTTGGTAGAAGGTGGTGATTCTCTCTCTCTCTTTCTTTCATATTTTATGTTTACCTTGGGGAGACGATTAAAGGAGCTAAACAAAAAAGCTGAGTTTTGGGAAGATGATAGTCTAATTTTATGATCTTGAAGCTTCTCTGTTCCTTTTTTTAATGGAGTGTGAAAAAGAACGTTGTGCTGGAGCTGAAAAATGTAACTGACTATACCTTTATATTTTATACATTATATAATGTATAACCATGTTTTTAGTTAATGATTATAATTTTATATAGATCACATATCATATTTGTAGCTTAGATTTGACCTTTCTCTCTCCTCATATAAAATACTTGAACCTTTTTAAAAAGATAGTTTAGCATGTCTTGTGCCTTTAATAGATTTGTATTGAGCAAGTAGACTCCATTCATTTATTTCAGTGAAAAGTCCAAATTATTCTTGAAATGATGGCATCAAGTGGTAATAAAGCTAATGTTAAATTTGAAGGGAATATATTTTTATAATAGCTCACTACAAAATACCATACATGAAAATTTTAAAAGGATACAATTGATGTAAGTAAAGCCAGTGAAACATGCTTACGAAGCCATTGAATGTCACATGGCATGTTTTACTTTTTCTTTTTTGAGAAGGAGAAAATGAAGAAAATTAAATTATGCCATGCACGCATATATTGAATAGCCAACATTTTTCTAATGCAATATTTGTGGGTGTGAAATAAATAAACTAAAAACCTCAAACTTGTTATTACATGTTGAGACATACTGATTCCAATTAACAAGACATGTAATGAATACCTTATATGACCCAAGCACTAAAGGTACAATAGCGAACACCACAGGCAGAAAACTCCTGCCTTCAGACAGTCCTTAACAAAAGCATATCAAGTATGGAACCTGATGTTTAAATAAACAAACAAATGAAAGACATGGAGAAAAATAAGGCAGGGTAGAGGAACAGGAAATGTTGAAAAGTAGGGTGGTGTTCAATTGACTCTTGAACAACATGGGTTTGAAATGCACAGGTCCACTTATATGCAGATTTTCTTCTGCCTCTGCCACCCTGAGACATCAAGATCAGCACTACCTCTTCCTCCTCCTCCTCCTCAGCCCACTCGACATGAAGACAAAGAGGATGAAGATCTTTACGATGATCTGCTTCCACTTAATGAATAGTAAACATATTTTCTCCTTATGATTTTAGTAGTAACATATTTTTTCTATAGCTTGCTTTATCACAAGAATATAGTATATAATACATATAACATAAAAAAATGTATTAATCATGTTCTCAGCAGGCTATTAGTGGTTAAGTTTTCAACTGTGCTAAGGGTCAGTGCCCCTAATCCCTGCATTATTGAAGGGTCAAGTCTGATTTCAAATTGAGCGTACTGAAAAAGCCTTACAGAGTAAGGCTACATTTGAACAAGTACCTGAAGGAAGGAAGAAAGTGACCATTGGATGTCATGATAAATGGAATTCCAAGTAGGAAGAATAGCAACTGAATGGCCCCGAGGGAGGAGTTTGTTTGGAATTTTAGAGAAGAACAGGGAGGATAGTTGCTCTGGAAAAGAGTGCATTGAATGGAGAGAATAATGGACCTATGGTTAAGGGGTTGTGGGTTGGGAGCCATTTCAGATATGACGATCTATTATACAGATTTTGGATTTTAGTCTAAGTGAGGTGGGAAGCCACTGAAAGGGCTTGAGTAGAGACTAACATGATCTGATTTACTTTTTAATAAGATCATCCTGGCAGCCATGTAGGAAATAGATTGCCGAGTGGATAGGAAGGAAGGAGAGACATGGTATCTTATGTAAGGGTATGAGAGGATGAAAAGTGGCTTGCCAGTTCTCAGAATGTTCTGACTATAAAACTCTATGAATAGTTGTTGGAAAGAATTTGGATGTGAGAGAGAGGGCCCCAGATACTTCAAGGTTTTGGTCCAAGCACTGACAAGATTGGATTTGTCTTTTACCAAGATAGGAAGACTTTGGGAAAAATAAGTATAAAGGGGAAGAGCAAGTGTTTCATTCTGAAATTACTGAATTTGGATGCCTAATAGTGGGAATGTCGAATAAGCATTTAGATATAAGACTTTGGATTTGGCAGGAGTAGAGGCTGCGTGGAATCTACATCACAGTTATAAATGTTGAAGTCCTTGGAGTACTTAAAGCCATAAAAGAGAACGAGAATAGCAAGGAAGTGAGTGCAGATAGGTAAAAGAACCGTAAAGGTACTCAACAAAAAGAGCTTGAGGAGACAAGGAGAGAACAGCAAAAGACCATGAGAAGTAGTGGCCCTGGCCAATGTGGTCAAATGATGTCAAGTGAAGAAACTGTCTGAAAGAAGAGGGAGTGATCACCTTCATCAAATGAAGTTGATAAACCAAAAAGGATGAAGGTAGAAAATCCTCACTGGATTAGCAGTTGTAAAATTTCCTTATCCCATCAGGAAGTAGAAAAGTTAACGGCATCAACAACAGTCAAAAGGAGCAGTTTTGACACTAGAAAAGATGATCTCTACAGAAAATCTGATAGTAAAGTTTTAATTAACATAATTATGTTAAGTGCTTAATGACCAAAGCAAAGAGTGTAGTTAATTTTGTTCTAAACAGGCATATTTGTCTCTGAAACCAATTATCAAAAGAAAATGAAAAGATTCCAAACATTGCTAGTTTATGGGAATTTAAATTATTTTCTTCTGTTTGTGAAACTAAGACACAATTGATTTTAAACCTAGGCATATAAGCCTCTCAAATTTCTAGCAGGAACATTTTTAAAAGGCTAAAATGTCATTGGGTTAGCCATCCTTGCCTTCTGATTCTGTTCGAACAACTTGAGGGTTGATAGCTTGCCACTCATTGACATGCTCAACAAATTTTATTGAGAAATATTCTTCCCAAAACCTATTTTCTGATTATGCAAACAAATTCAAGTTTATAGGACTTCAGATCTCATGTATTTCTGCTCCCTTTTTCTCTGGGAAGGCTTTGAGGATCCAATTTAACCCTTCCTTTATAATATAGTTATAATATATATATATACACACACAATATATATATATATATGGAGAAAGAGAGAGAAAGTATATGTAGTGTGTATGTGTATACACACATATTTCTATCAGCATAAATATGCAGTAAAAATTTTAATGTCTTAATATTCATAAAATAATATTAAATGAAAGATATTATTGCACATGGGTAGAGGTATTTAAGTATTGGTGGGGGGAGAGAGAGAGAGAGTGAGAGAGAAACTAGAGACCAATTGCAAAAGCAAATCCACATGCAATACATCTTAACCCTTTTATATCTTTTATAAAATCGTCAGCATATATCACTGTCAAGTTCTTTTTAGAAGCCACCCCTCACTCCTTCCCTATTCAGTATGTGATTCTGTCTGAACACTTCAGTTCTGATTAGGTCTATCCACAATAAATAAATAAATTCCTCAAAATAAAAGAGGACTCATGTTAATATGTCTAGTATGCCTACAAATTACATTAACAATTCTGCTACCCAAAATTATTTGTAGCCATGCCAGTTGGGATTTTCAGTTTCACCTCCAGACAAGTAAATATATCTTTCAAGATCCTACTTTGAGAAGTTCTAGGAGGTTGTGTGTTCACTATCAGTGCAGTAGTAGTGAAAAGAACAGTTAGGACAAGAAAATTCCATGTTGAAATCCCATTTGCATTACTCACCATCCCTGAAAGACCTTGAAAAGGCATGAAACTATACTATTTACCATCTTTATAGAAATGTAGAATGGGAAAATCATTCCTATTTTTAGGGTTATTGTGATGATCAAAACAGGTAACATATTGATAGATAAAGATGTTTTCTGAAATATTAGGAATTTTCCTACTATAAAGTTTCATTTACATAGGTAAAATATAATCAAAACGAGCATGCCAATTATGGGATCTCATTCATTAGTTAATCCCACATCATGGAATTTCTTTTGTAAATCAGAATAAGAATTGCATCTAATTCAATTGTCAGTCTATCTCCTAAAATAGAGAAGAGAAGTCCTCCTGAATCAAATCTGTTGATAACATTTGCTTTAAGCTAAATTAAAAGTGTCTTGATCAAGATAAGGAACCTTATAGTACACTATGAAGTAATAATGATTAAAGTTTTAGTAATAATAACATACTATTATTACTAATGATAATTTATCATTAGCTATACTATCCATAATTATGTTTGGTAAGTGCTTATTAGATATCAAGCACATTGTTAAACATATTTTACCTTTATTATCTAATTTAATACTTATCAAACCCTTGTATCAACAGCTTTTTTTTAATAAGAAGTACCCCATTTTGAAGTTAAAATAACCAAAGCTTAGGGGATAAAAGAACTTGCAAAAAGTCACTCAGTTGAACTGGGAAATGAATGTGTGTCTCTCTCTGGTTCTAAAATCTGAGTTCACTATATTAAAACATAAGTATAAGTATTTTGCTATAGATAATTAATTTATTTTTAACCTTTTATAAAATGATATAATACTGATTAGTTTTAAAATTCTAAGTTATATTCTCTTTTAAATAATATTTGCTTTCTATGATGAGTAGTATTTCAAATAAATATTTTCTTGTCCTTTCAATAAAACTTCAAAAGTAGTTAAGTAGTTTCAGGAGAGAAACTTCGACATCAAATTTAAACAAGACTTATAAATAAATATGCCTTTTATTTTCTTGCTAATGAAGGCTTTAAGAACCAGTTTTTTGTCTGGGACTTCATTGGGAATTGCTTACAAGAATTTGAAGACTGGATTTGTCTATTGCAGTTTATGAAGGATGGCACAGCAGCGGTGTTCTGCCATAAACCTGGTGCTATGGTTTGCATGTGACCCCTTCAAAACTCAGGTGTTATAACTTAATGGCCATTGTGATGGCATTAAGAGGTGGGGTTTTTAAGAGGTGCTAGCTCATGAGGGTTCCTCTCTTCATAAACCGGATGAATGCACTTGTCACGGAGTCTGCAAGCCGACCTTTGGCTAGCTTGCCCTCCGTGTAAGGACAGCACTCTCCTCTGGAGGACACAGCAACAAGGCGCTGTCTTGGAAGCAGAGAGCAGCATCCCTGGGTAGCTGAAAATGCCAGCACCTTGATCTTGCCCTTCTCTGCCTCCAGATCTGTGAGAAAAATAAATATCTATTCTTTATAAATTACCCAGTCTGTGGTATTCTGTTATTGTAGCACAAATGGACTAAGTTGGTAAAGAGGAGGTTGCAAATAGATGCTAAACATTGTACTCACCATATACCAAAAAGTACCCCGTTATATCTTGCCATTAGAAGAACCTACCAAATTAAATTAAGAATATTTTTCATTAACCTGTTTCTAACTAGTACTAAAGCTTTAAAGCATTTTATTCATGACTACCCTTTTATCTCATGTAAGGAAATTTAAATATGTATTTAAAATATTAAATTTATATATATGTATCAATGCAAACATATATACATATTAACATTGAAGGTTCTAAGCCTCTTTGGTGTTTGAAAATATGATACATTTCCCAAGTAGTGGATTATTTTCTATCATAATTATCCAAGGAAATAAAGCCAAGAGGATATCTTATCCCTTGCATACTGTAAATGCTCAATAAATATTTTTTTGAATTAATGGACATGTAAATTAATATCTGAAAATTATCACTGCCTATAGAGAATATATTAGACTTCTGAAATTTCAGTGTTGGAAGCATTCTAAAAAATCATTTAAACAAAACATTCTGCAGCTTGCACAACTACATGCCCTGAGAGGCTGTCAAACTCCTGTTAAAAGACTTATAATATCAGAAGACGATCTACCTCCCAAGTCACCCATTCTGTCCTCTTACAACACAGCTACAAAATTGTTTCTTGTGTTGAAATAAAATCCATCTCCCTGTACACTGGTCCTAGTTCTATGCCTAGTGCCTGCCCAGTATCAGTTCAACTCCTTTTGCACGTGACAGCATTTTCAATATCTGATAATGTTCTGTTTAGTAAAGATCATTCAAAGAGCCTATGTATTTTATTTTATAACATTTTCAGTGTCTTTTAGTTTTTTTTTTGAGATAAAAAATAGTTTACTTATTTTTTATAAACATATCAAAAGGATTTTACTACATCAGGTAAACATGTCCTCAAGTAGGTAATACGTGCCCATTCATTAATGTGGTGAATACTTTTTTTTCACCACATCAAGGAACAAAAGGAGCAGAAGTTCACATTGTGTATAGTATACGTTTATGTTCTTATTTCAGGGCTATGTTAAGTCTCCCGTGCTCTGTGATAATACTGTCGAAGGCAAACTCTTCCATCCACATTTCTTCAGTACATTATACTGGTCCACTTGGCTCTAGCAATAACATCATGCAGATTGATATGGATGAACAAGTTCCTGGCTTGTTAAAGTCCTTATGAGACATATAAGCCACAGAACACAGAAGAAAACAAATCCTATGAAGGTTTAAGAGTCCATCATATCATTGAGATTTTTAGGGATTTCATGTTCTGAAAATGCCAGAGTAAAGAGGAAATTTTTATATCTCATACCCCCAAGTAAAGAATAAATTATTAGATTTCATACATCTCACCACTAAAAAGGAAACACAGTGCCTGGTAGGCCTTCCTGGATCCTGGAGAGAGCACGTACCACTTGGGAATACCAGTCTAACCACTGCAGACTGACAAGGAAGAGTGCCAGCCTTGTGTGGGGCACAGAGCAGGGTCAGGCTCTGCAGCAGGTCTGGGCAGTGGTGCAGTCTGACCTACCACCCAGGCCACACAGTCTGGTGGATGTGACAGTATAAGAAGCAGTGCTGATGGTAAAGGATGCTATCTGGCATTCATGGCAAACCCCAACAGGAGCATAACAATGTAGCATCTGAGCTACTGGAGCAAGACCATATATCTGAAGGAAAAAATGATATATCTCTTGAAAATAAAATTCCTGATAGCTAGAAGGCCCTGGTAGTGACAGCGCTTGACCATAGGACAGCAAGTAGCCATACTATCAGAGCTTCACAGTATGAGCTGGATTTGATCAGATCCACCAAGTCATAGATCAGGTGACTTTGCCAGAATCCTCCCTAGCATACTAATGTTATGTCTGGGATTGGGTGCAAACAAGCAAGTGCCAAAGACACAAGTCAACTGTACAAATGTGACCAAGAGACCTATGCCACCCATGAGTGTTGCAGCAGTGCCTTTACATCACACCGAGAGCCACACCTATCTGATAGAGGAGGACAAGGGGCAATTCTCAAATTCAGCAGTGAGCAAAGGCCTCCCTCTCACTGAGAGGAACTTTAGGCAGTGCAACAGGCCACCCACTTTGTGTGGGAAGAAGAGGAGCCTGAGTGAGAAAATGCATGGAGACCTATCATCCATAGCAATGGTTCGGCTGGTAGGGGGCCAGAGGAGAAATATCAGAAGATAAGAAAGAGAGCTCCAGAGAAGAGACATGTATATGGACCAAGGCGAGCACAAACAAGTTGTGAATATATTTGTATAATGTATCAATGATCATCGAAGAGTATCTACTATGGAAGTGGCACTGTACAAGAAGCAACTCAAAAGACCTGTCTAGTTGACATCAGATGGAGGCGGCCTTTGTTATCCCAGCACTGCCACAACAGGCTAAGCAATGGAGGAGCTGTGATGGCAGGTATGGGGGCTAGGTGTGAGCTTAACTGCATTCCTCTTAGTAATGCTGAACTAGATACTGTCACTGCCAAATGTCCAACCTACCAGCAATAAGGACTTAGAAGTAAGTTAATTAGTTTGGACTCATTCCACTCTAAAAGGAGCATCAGTTCATTTGTTGCCTTTCTTGCCCTTAGCACCTCAACCAAGACCACTGTCTGAAGACTTAAGCTTAAGCCTTAGTAAATGTTTTGTAAACCAAAACGTTATTCCTCATAACATCTCATTGATCCAAGAGATCCATTTTAAAGAAAAGGAAGCTGGCAATGGCCACATGACCATGGACTCTATCTAGCCTGTCAGCTACCATACCATCTAGAAGTTCCTTGCCTAGCAGAGCAATGGGCCAACCTATTGGAGACAAATTTGAGGCACCACCTTGGAGATAATATACTGTGAGGATTGGGTACAAACAATTAAACCATTTAGAATGCATGGGTCTGGGAAACCAGAAGTGGATGTGAGAAGAAGTGGCCTACTTGAGGAATTTGTGTTTTTATCACTGCACCTCTAGTATCAGAAGGTCTAGAAGTCCTAGTTAACAGAAGGAAGTGCACACTTTTACCAGAGCATACATGAAACTATTGAACTTCCAGCTGTTGCAGAAACCCAGTCATTTTGTGCATCTTGTGCCAAAAAAACTAGCTGTCAAAGAAAGGATTAACTATCCTTCCAGTACTTGATTCTGGTCATCAGAGGCAGAAATAGTACATCTGGCACCCTGATAAATCACATGTGAATCTCTCAATGCTCCTCTGTCCAGTTGTGACAAAGAATGGGTAAGTGCAGCCATCACAGCCTGAGAAGTACGTGGTGACCAGGGCTCAGATTAAGGATGAGGTCTGGGTAACCCCTTCCAATGAGCCACTTGGACTTGCAGGGGTGCTAATAGGGGTGAGAGAAATCTGGAATAGAGAAAAGTATGACAGTCCTGAGTTATGGCTTCAAGACCAGCAGCTGCATTCAGTCTAGTTTTTGTCCCACTCACTTTCTTCTTGTAAATTAGCCCTGGCAAAAGGACCACATTGAACCATAAGGAAGCCGTTTAAAGATGGGGCGAACTGACTGTTGGCAGTGATGGGTAGACTGTAGTGGATGCTGTGATGTGCCACCCATATCCTTCTTTGGACTGACACTCTTATTTCTCCAACTGTCATGTTGGCTGCTGGTGGCACATAGCTAAAGTTCTCTCTCTGTGAATGGTCCTTTGCTGAAGGAGGCTATCTCTTGTACAGTTATGCACCTCCATCCCACCACAACCCCACTGGAAGGTAGTCTGTGACCCATGGGTGAATGTTGAAAGAGTACAAAGTTCTGTCTCCCTTGTCTCATTGGGGACGACTCTGAAAAACAATCACAGTTCCAGAGCTGCTCGTAGGATCTGTTGAAATCTTTGTTGCAACTGAAACACAGTTCACTTTGCCATCTGCCCAGTCCTCCTTCCCTTACCCTTGTTGATGTAGTTCCCTGTAACAGTCTGTAGTAAACCTCTTGCTTTTAACTATAATATTAATATATTTCCAACTCAGAATGTGTAGAATCATTTGATCTGTACTCATTTGTTATATTCTACAGCAATGGTGGTATTTTCTTCAGATTGTACACATATATTGAGTAGTATTATGAAACCACTTTGAAGACATTTCTAAAAATGACTTAAGGACTTTTTATGGTCCCTGTTTAATTAACTTTGATAATATACTTTATAGAAAGGATTACTTGGAGAGGAATAAAAACAATATATTCAGCAGCTATAATCACTGCTTTTAATGTCAAAACATTGAAATAAAATCCCCTTAATATCAAGCCCATAGTGTTAAAACCTCATATGTTACCCTGAAATAAACAGTTGAAATGATTGACCTTTTCCCCCAAATTTATTTGGATAATCTGGTAAAATGTGAGCCAGAAAAGGACAGTGTTAATGACTAAAATAAAAGTGTTCATTTTGGATTCACAGTAGGTATGAAGTAACATTAAACACAAAATATTCTTACTCTCTTATTTTAGGTTTCCTTTCACCTTGACTTTTTGCTAGCCAAGATCTACCTTGTCAAGATAATGGCCAACTGCCTGTCACTCACCTATCCTGTTACAAGGTGGACTTAAGAAAACTGACAGTTTCCATGAATAACAATCACACATCCAAGGAAGTCTCCAGAAAAGGGTATTTTATTGATGTAAAAGGAGCAAGAGCTTTTTACTTTTTCCCCTGGCCTTGTCCTCATGCAAAGTAGAGTATAGCTGAGGTCGCGTTCACCTTTAGCTATCTTCCTCACTGTAGCAGATGCTATCATATCAGACCAGAGATCTGTCCATGAATTTTGTGTGAATATTTTTTGGGATAGATTTTAGAGTTTAGTGTTTTCTCAAAAAAACATTCCAAACATCTACTCAGTAACAAAAAGATGTACTTGTGAACATCAATAATTTTTTATTCTTACTATTTTTATTGATTAAATTTTCAGCCTCAGATTTTCTAAAAGAGCTACACATTAATTACAAAATATTCTGTATGAACCTGAAGTCCTGTGTATAAAATCCTCCATTCCTGAAGTCTCCAAAGATAAATGAAGACCCCTACATATAGTATGGGTGACTAAAATATGATATTTTTATTTAAAGAGCTAAAGATGTCTATTTATGTCAACCCAAATAACTATTTTTTCACTCATTTTCCACACAGTTCTTAAGATCTTACTATGTGTAAACCAGTCTTTTAGGTATTGCAGATATAGCAGTAAATAAAGTTCTCTGTCCTCATGGATCTTACATTCTGATGTAGGGTCACAGAAAATAAATGAAAAGAATGTGTAGTAGACCACATAGTTTAACATAAAATGACTCACTAGTACAGAGAGGTTAAAAAGAGTAGAGAATGAGGGTACGGAGTGCCAACGGCGTTGCGTTCAGGAATAGTTGGACAAGGAAGTCCTCATGGAGCGGATGACAACTTGAAGGAGCAGAGACAACCAGGAATATATTTAGGGAGGAGCATTTCAAGCAAATCAAATAGTAAGTTCAACTACCTTGAGGTAGGACAGCACCTGATGTGCTATATAAGCATGATTTTGTAATTACTTTTCCATTAAATTTTCTTCCTTCTCTGAAAAACAAATACTTTATTTTATTATTTAATAATTTTTAGCTAAATTGTAACTAGAAAAGTTAGAAAAGAAGCAGGAAGTAGAGAAATCAACAATTGTTTCTCTGGTGTCAAAAACAATTTCTCCCAATGTCTAAATATAAATGTGTACATTTATATATGTACATATACACATTTATATATAATTTTAAATATTATTTATTTTATATATACATACACACATATATGTATACATATATATGTAAACACCTGTTCATATATATATACACATACACACACACACACACACATATATAATAGCTAGAAATATGGTAGGAAACACATTTTTAAAAAATTTTTTTTACAAGCAGTGGATAGTAGAGACCTCTGTAGATGTTGTAAAATATGATAATAATAGTGGGATACGTTTTTAAAGAGCTTGCTATGTGTCAGGCATGTACTTCTCTATATGATTTACATATGTTTACACATATAATTTGATACCACCTTATCATCCTCATTTTGCAGGTGAAGAAACTGAGTCATAGGGAGGTTAAGTAGCTTGTACCACGTGACCTAGTAAGTCACCCATGCCTAGTAATTCACACAGCTGAGAAAATAGTTAGTGCTATATTTTCGTCCATTTTCCTGAATAATACATATCATTATCTTAAATTATAAATCATTTTGCCTATGTAGACAAATGTATTCCATTTGAGAATATTGAGAGGGTAAGTTCTCCCTCCA
>VBSM01000483.1:40479704-40509550 GCA_008086735.1 Cheirogaleus medius
GAGCCACCGCGCCCGGCCGCATTCCAGGTAATTCTGAAAGCCACTCTCACCATCATTACCACAGGGCACTCCCTGTAAGCCTGACTTTAGGCTGGAGCTGGCAATCACTAGGAACCTCTGTGCCATGCCACCAGTAGGCAATAATGAGCCATCTAAAAACATCTAAGAAGGAAGTGACATATACAATAGTGTATTTCATGTAATTGTTCTGTTGGCATTATGAAGTATGACTTACTTTGTGAAAAGACTGAAAATAAGGATATGAATAAAGCAGCTATTGAATAATTCTATCATAGGATAATGAGGTCCTGGACTGGGACATTAGCATCAGGAATGAGAAAGAGAGGCCAGAGCAGGGACACATTCGAAAGGAGCATTTGAGGAGAACAAGAGGAGTTGAGTCAAATATCCTTGCCTTATCCTTTCAGCTTTTCCTTACTTGGGACATATAGTATACAAGGTGCACATTGCAGTTCAGTTTATTTGATTAATTTTATTTTTAGAGAGAAGGAGCTATTAGCAATATAAGCAGAGAACAGATTAAACAAACAAATAAAATCATTCCTGTACTAAAACCACTCCTTAGAATCAGAAAATTTAATTTATGCTGTCTATGTTGGGAGCTCTTTTGCATTTTATTTTTAGATCATGATATGATGGACAAGTAGTTTACACAGGGAGAGATGCAATGCTAGTACCAGAATTTTTTAAAGCATGCATATCAAGAAAAGTAAACAAGTATATGATCCTATAAGAACCTCTTTTGTCTCTGGCTAAATAAAAATGCATCCAAAATTTAAAAAAAAACTATTTCAATAATATTAAATCAATGCTCTTAACCAATAATTTCATATAATGAAATTATATGTACATTTTATATTCAATTATTAATATACATTAGCCACCATTTGTTTAGAACATACTGAATAAGCTACTAGGCCTATATCAAGAAAAAGAGAAAAAAAAACATCTAAGTCATATTTATGCATCTTTTATATTTCTAGGAACAATTAGTGGAGATAAATGTTGGATTAAAGTTCAGTTGGATTAAAGTTCACTGATTAAAGTTCAGTTGAGTTTACCTGAATTGAATGTGCTGAATAGTAAAGTCAATGACACCTTCTTTTCTTGTGCCTGGATTGGAATTTTTTGCTGCTTCAGGGTGGAAAGGGCAGTCTGAAAATTGTGGTTTGGAAATGATATACAACATTTTTGTTTCCTTTTTTAATATGAACGATTTCAGATATGCAAAATACAAATAAAATAACCTCATGAACACTGTCTTGCCACCACTTATGTTAGCAACTGAATTACTGAGCAACTGAGTACTGCTAAAGCCCTTTATCCCATGTGCTCTTTCTGAAGTTGCTGGGCAGAATAGGAGGCCATACATTGAAATCGGCACTGCCCATTAAACATTAAGATACATGTTTGTTGTAATTATAATTATAAAAATAGTTATAATTCTGCACTTATGACATAACACATTGCTATTATGCAAATTTACAGTGCTGATTACTTATTAACCAGAGCTATATGGAAACAATATACATATTGATTACCAGTACTGAGGTGTAAACGATATATCTTGTCATTTATTCAGCTGTTTTGTTCATGTTGAATGTTTGAAGGTGATGATGATAATAATGTTGGAGATCATTGCTTGCTTTGATGAATAATTAAGCCTCCTCTCATTTAAATTCAACAAAATTTACCAAGTACCTTTTCTAAGCCATATACTGATAGATGCAAAAATATACAAATAATATTAAGAATAGCATCAATAGTATCAATTACATTCATTTTAACTTTGCCACCTCAGGCACTATTCTAAGAATGAATGTAAATTCATTCACTCATTTAATTTTAGTTAAAACCCTGTTTTCAGATGAGGCAGACATCACATATCTCACTGAAAGTCACAGAGCTGGTGAACACAAGAGCTGGAACTGAAGCACCAGCTGGAAACCATCTTACTTTTCTTTATAGGAAATCTCAGTA
Organism: Cheirogaleus medius; assembly: GCA_008086735.1. Classification (NCBI taxonomy): domain Eukaryota; kingdom Metazoa; phylum Chordata; class Mammalia; order Primates; family Cheirogaleidae; genus Cheirogaleus; species Cheirogaleus medius. The sequence continues at coordinate 40,481,706 of VBSM01000483.1, forward strand.
GAACATATACACGAAATAATAACCTAGGCAAATAGTACTAGTATGCATGAAGTATGGAGCATGTATCTTCTAGGATGAGAAAGTCAGTTTTCAGGAGGCAGCTGGCATGATGCCACACACACATTTGCTCATGCTGCAGCACTAACAAAAGGTAAAGATTTTCTTCTAGATGTTGAGAAGGGAAGAAAGAGAATGGTTTTGAGTATAAGGGTTATATGATCTGATTGATATTCTATAAAGGGCACACAGGACCAACCCTGTGCACCTACAAGTGGGTAGTGGAGAAGAAGATGTAGACCATGGAAGAGAGGAGCTGGGGAGAAAAGGGAGGGCAGGTGGGAAGGTGGGGCAGGTGGGGCAGGTGGGAAGGAGGGGCAGGTGGGAAGGAGGGGCTAGATGAGAAGGAGGGGCAAGTAGGAAGGAGGGGGCAAAGAGGAGCCATATTTGGAACTTGGAATGCAAGGGAGTGGGTGACCAGTTGGAAATGTAGTAGTTTAAGAAGAACAGGCAAGAATTGTATATGTGAATACATTTTGTATTATTATTTTTTTTTCTTATTTTTGAGACAGGGTCTCACTCTGTCTCCCAGGCTGTAGCGCAGTGGCATCATCATAGCTCACTGCTGCCTCCAGCTCCTGAGCTCAGGTGATCCCCCTAATTTAGCCTCCTGAGTGGTTGGCACTACCAGTGGTATAACCACGCCCAGCTAATTTAAAAAAAATTTTTTTGTAGACAGGCTGGTCTTGAACTCATGTCCTCAAGTGATCCTCCCTCCTCAGCCTACCAAAGTGCTGGGATTTTAGGCTTGCACTACTACACCTGGCCCATTCTGTATTCTTAACTAAGGAAGGGCCTGTGGAAGAAGCAGATTTGTGGAGGAAAAGCCACTCAGATTTTTGAAGTCAAGATAGTGAAGAGTCTCCATAGTTGACAGGTTTAGCTCTTAGCATACTGGTCAATATTTAACTTGTTCTGAACAAGAGTCTATAATTGCTAATATTAAGAAACCTAAGAGATGTCATTATATCTTAATGGCCGTTTTTCTTTTTGAGCCTTCTAAGATGTAGACAACCATTTCATTCTCTGAATTGTCTAGAGGCAGTAAACCAAAGGACTGTGTCTATGTGCTGGCACAATTCAGAATAAAGAGTATACAAAACATCAAGTAAACACCTATTTTTCTAATTTGTTGGAAAAATACATTTGAATAATACAAAATAACTTGATGACTTAATTTTCCAATTTTTGAAATTGAATAGTAGCTAAATATATACAAAGTTAACCACTAAGTATATCTGATGCTAATCAAAATAGTACATTTTCAACCAACATAAGTGACTATGAATTAACAAGTTGAATTAAGAACACTGTTATTTACTTATATAAAGTAGGTTGATGTGTTTTGAAGCTATTTTATATAGGCAATGTAGAAAATTTGACCATCTGAGATAATACAGGTTAAAACATCATTTATATTGAGAGAAAAGATTAGTGAAGAGATTATTTATGTTTATTTAAGGGATGAAATTTGTAAAATCAGGTATTCATATCTTTTTATCTTTCATCCTCAACATTTAACTGCTCATAAGACTATAATAAATGAAGGATAAGTGTAAGAATACTCAACCTAGCTAAGAAGGTAATAGTAAATTTTTATTTCACTGAGTCATCAGAGAATTATTTATTTTGTTAATTTTGCAGATATAGTCAGAAATGTATTTTTCTTACAAGTCGAATTAAAGATAATCATGCTTTATATAGTTTAACATCGAATAATATTTAATTTCAATGGTTTTAAGCTTCTGTGTTGCTTGGAAAGCATATATAAAAATGTTTCTTGTTAGAGCAGAAACTAAGTGAAGAATAATTCTTTGAAAGTTAAATGATTTTTTAAAAACAGAAGTAAGTTTAGAGAAATGCGCTTTCTGAAAAGCTATTACAGGACTCAGCTTTAAAATGTAGAAGTGACCCTGCATTATTCTACTAATCCATCCCTCCTCTTCTATACTTGTTTTTAAAATAAAAATCTAAATAGCATGCCTTTTGAAGAGATGCATGATTTATTTATCTTTCTAGTATATTATTATTTTCTTTCATCAGATCAGGTAAACTGGTGTAATATATTATTATAAATATTTCACTACATATATAGTGGGGAGAAAAATTATAAAAAGACATTATTTCGATTGGATTCATATTACATGAGATACCAATTATAAAGCTTGCAGTTACTTGTCTCAGCTCCATGGTGGAGCCAAAAGCATGGTCTTTACATTTTCTCTTGACTTAAAAGCAGCATCTGTATAAATCTTGAGAACTTACACTGAATTATCATAGTTAATATTTCATAAAATGTTTGCAAATAATGCATTTATTCTGCAAATCTATCCGTAATGGAGTCACAATTCGATTCACCAGTTGGTGACTTTATTAATGCAATCAATTATATTACAAAGATGCTGCAAAGAGCACAGATTTTGGGAAAGAGAGGAAACAAGATAAAAACATAGTTATGGAAAATATTTTCCTGAATTTATAAGTTTCATTCTTTGTAAAAAAGAAATAAGGATGGTTTGTTGCAAACATTTTAAAGGCAGTCTATAAAATGTATATAAAAGGGATTTTTAAGGAAGCAAAAAAGGACATGTAATCTAGTAGTTGGTTTAAAGAGTTGCTAGGAGTTTACAGAGTAAAAGAAAACTGCTGACTTTGGCATTCACTGATTAATAACACTTTGCATTTAAATGGGACCTTTCACATTGAATGCACTTTTCAAGTATAAACTAATTAATTCTTAAGCACATCAGGGAGGCCAATCAATTCTCTTTTCAGAAATAGAGAAACTGAGGCTAGAAGGTTGAATAGCATCTTTTTTTTTTTGTACCAGTCAAGGAATTTTACGCCAAAATAAAAAAGATAATTGAGAATTACCTGTTCTGTTTTAAAATTAAGCCTTTGCATATTATTTCAAAAACAAAAAAATATAAAAAATAATCTTACTATAATTTTCATACTTTGGGACCAATTTTTTCTCTATCATATTTGATACTTAAAAAGTACATTGAATATATTTAAAAACTTCTCATTGCTTAATGTTTCCATTAGCAAGAATTTAGTCAATTTAAAGGGGGATTTAGGTCCTACATTAGAGAGCAAACCACATAAAAAGGAAATAGAAGACACCATTCAGTGAGCTTCATTAGCCACTATGTAATTTGCATAATATTTAAGTACATAGGGTTTTGTTTTCCAAGGTAAGGTAATGTGTAAGATATTGCAAGATAAGATAAAGTGTAAGATAGTGTTTTGCAAAGTAAGTCAACATGAGGCTGGTTTGGAGGACTGTTCCATGCATGACTATAAGTCATTCTCACACAAGGTAGGAGATCAGGCTCATGTGAGTGTGTGTGTTAACAACTTGGTTATTTTGATGCTGAGGACTTTCTATATATTAAGCATAATTCTGTGTACTTGGGTTTAAGGACTGGAAAAACAAGATTGAATAAAATCCAGTCCCAGGATAGGCTGCAAGGAATCTACTGGGATAGAAGCATAATAGTAATTATTTGATGGATGTGACAGATCTGGCATATCACATAATGGAATTTACAGTTATATTTCATTTCTCATAGAAAGTGAAAGCAGAGACATATGTGAATATCAGCTAAGAAAGGAAGAGGAGAACAATCAGAATAAACATTTGGAAAAATTGGATTTGATATTTGGAAAATTGGAAGAATACCACAGATTTTCTACTCTTCCCAGTATTTTATTTTCCTCATCTATGCTTAAAGGTTTTTAAGCATATCTTTAAATTCTAAACAATTATTCATCAACTACTATATTTTTTAACCTTGCTTATCTTTTTTTTTTTGCCATGTTCCCATTTTTCTAGCCTATCCAGTGACTCAACTATTTGAAATTTGAACATTACAAAACAAGTGATGGGAAGTATAGCAGCTCTTTTCTCTGTTTGGGGTAATTTCTCTTTTGTTTCTCTTTTTCTCTCTCTGTCTCTCTCTCTCTCTGTCTCTCTGTCTCTCTCTCCTTCTTTTAATAAGAGAATGAGGTCTCTGTATTCCAGGCTGGATTGTAGTGGTACAATCATTGCTTACTGCAGCCTCAAACTCCTGGACTCAAGTGATCCTCAGCCTCCCCACTAGCTGGGATTACAGGCGTGCACCATCATGCCCAGCTAATTTTGGGGTAATTTCTAAGTAGTTCTGTGCTCATATAACCTAACTGTTCACAGATCGCAAGAAGAAAGGAGCCCAGTAGCTCACATTATTTTCACAATATTTAAATAGTTATTATGGCTACTGAGTGAAACAGAAAAGAAAATGAAAGGATAAAACATACATGAAAAAGATAATTTTATCTAAAGTAGAATATGTTTTAATTTTCCTTAGAAGTAACAGTATTTAAGGAGACCATGACTTTTTAAAATTCAGCTTTATACTGTCTTAATGATCAAAGCTGTTTTTCAAAACTGAGTTCTATCAAAGTGACTTGTTATAAATTGCAAAGTAGTGAATCAATAATAGATCAGAATTTAAATAAAATGCTTGCAAATTAGGCAAAAATTTATTGTATGTAATCCCTCATAGATTGACAGGTTGGCTATTTTCATTAAATGTGAAATGGTATTCATTTATATATCTAATTGTTCATTTATTTATTCATATATTCACCAAAACTGTATTGAGTACTTCCTATGTACCAAGCCCTGTCAAGTACTGGAGAGAGAAACTGTCCCCTTTCAAGGGGTATATCTAGAGAAACATATTTGTGCAACACATGCGAAAATGGAATACAAGTTATCAACACCCTGATAGTACATATGCAAAAAGTCCTATAAAAATAAACATGAAAAACCAGCTGTTTTAGAAATGATTCATGCGAGAAATAATATGAGCTTTACAAGAAAGAGTGAAAAACATTTTAAAAAGCTCTGGTTGCTGGGCAGAGCATTAAAATAGTGCAGAGCCTGACGGGGGCATATGCCAGAGGCAAAACCATAAGGATATGAGGGTGAATGGTAGATGAAATCTTCTGGTTATTATTTTTCATGTATGTATAATTCCATAGTAATACTAAGTGTAATTATTATTCTTATTTTCCTTCAAATTGAACACTAAGAAGATGATTGATAAATATGGAATGAAATTCCATCTGTAGTCTCTTTTACCTTAAGGGATAAGAACTCTTAACACAACTCCAATAAACTGTCTCTTGGATACCAGTTCTCTATAATAAATAGTGAGTTAGCACGAACAGTTGTGGCTCTTGCCTGATGCATGTGTAAAAATATTTGTACATATATTTTTTATAAACATGCATAAGATGCATACAGAAGTGCACATATACAGAATTGACTCAAGGATTCATGGGACACTGTGATGCTCATATTTGCACTTCATTCAGAATTCTCTGACTCAGATCACATTTAGGGAATCATTGAGTGCAACACTAGAAAAGGAGAAAGGGAGGAAATTAGCACATATGCCAGGAAATGGGCTGGGGTACTTAATATGGATTCATTCATTAAATGTCTTCCTTTGAATATGTGAACGAGAAAACTGAGTCATGGTTAGGTAACCTGCCTGAGGCCACACGATCAGAAAGAGGCAGCCATTATCTGAACCCTGCTCTTCTTTAAAGCCTATATTCTTCCCACTGCTACTATTAATAGTATGATTATTTCCGTGGGGCTTCAGTAGTATTTTATTTTATTTATTTTTATTTTTTGGAGACAGAGTCTCACTCTGTTGCCCAGGCTAGAGTGCCGTGGCGTCAGCCTCGCTCACAGCAACCTCAAACTCCTGGGCACAAGGGATCCTCCTGCCTCAGCCTCCCGAGTAGCTGGGACTACAGGCATGTGCCACCATGCCCGGCTAATTTTTTCTATATATTTTTAGTCGGCCAATTAATTTCTTTCTATTTTTAGTAGAAACAGTGTCTTGCTCCTGCTCAGGCTGGTTTCGAACTCCTGACTTTGAGCAATCCGCCTGCCTAGGCCTCCCAGAGTGCTAGGATTACAGGCATGAGCCACTGCGCCCGGCCTTTAGTAGTATTTTAAATACTTTCTATTTAACAGATGGAAAATTCAGTTACAGGAATTTTAAATCCCTGGTAGAGGCTCACAAACTACATCCTGACAATTTTGTCTATGTGGTGTGCAAACAACCAGTTGAATTTAGTTTTAATTATTAAAATGGTTATTCATATTTATTAAAATAATTTTTTTTGAGACAGAGTCTGGCTCTGTCACCTGGGGTAGAGTGCCATGGCATCAGCCTAGCTCACAGCAACCTCAAGCTCCTGGGCTCAAGCAATACTCCTACCTCGACCTCCCAGAGGGCTAGGATTACATGCATGAGCCACCATGCCCAGTCTTAAAATAAAAATTTTAATTTATGCTATGATCAGAAGCCTTTTTCTTACCCTAAAAATTCTTAATTCTATCAAAAATTCAACAAATATAAAAGAGTAGAACAAAAAAGCAACAGGCAAAATATTTAGACATCATTTCTGTAAAATGTTCTGTTGTCCAATCTACATTGTCAATAAATAGCTCTCTAGGTCTTTTCAAAATAATCACTCACATATTTTCTGTGAAAAAGACCTAAATGCAAAGATTCACTATAAACTTATCCAAGTAGGTTTGCATATGTTTAACATCATTTGAGAAACATACCACTGATATGTTTAAAAAAAGTTCCTCTTGATTATTTTTAGGATTTATTCCTTAACCAGGAATTTCACCAAATTTAAATAGGGTAATTTTTTTTTGTTCTCCTGTAGGTAGAATCTTCTGTTTTCCTTATAGAAATATTTTTTCTAGTATTGGAAATATAATCTAAAGCAGGAACATGAAAATTAGTGCTATGTTTTCTTTTTATCTTCCTTTTTAAACCTTTTATAAGTTTATAGTATTTAATCAATTATGATTCTATTCTTCATTTTGGGGCTTATTTTTCCAGATTTATGCATACATAGTAAAGTGCTTTTCTATTAAATATTGCTGACATATTTAGCCATAAGTTTGCGTTGTCTTCACTTCAATTCCCCCATCTAGCAAATTTACTTTATGCAGAGATAGAAATTTATGATATTGACAAAATTTATTGACTGTATACATGAACTTTATACATACATAGAATTTGAAAAAATACAAAATAGGTAATACAGAAGAGCTATGCTAGATAGAATCTATATATCTGTTTTCCATGGAAAACAGATCTGTGTCTACAAAAGAAGGAAACTGCAAAATCTGTTAGCAAAGTAAGAGTTTACTCATGTGAAGAAGAATTTAGAAATTAAACTCAAAGCAGCAGAAGAGACTTAGCTATAAATCTGAAATTTAAGAATCTAGAATACCTGGAAAGGACTAGGTAACTGAGACCATGATAGGAACCTTTCTCAATGCAGAAACTGAGACAGCAAAGTTTAAGAAGGATTTGCAGCAAGGTCAGCTTAAAGAACTGTACAAATTGACCTAGAGATTTTACATTTATATTTTCTGAATCAAGAGGTGGGATTGGTTCAAGAAATTTGATTTAGTTGACCTGAGTTTAAATGAGGGCAAATTAAGGCAAGCATAAATGCAAGAGGAGGGGGAGGCAAGGAACTTGGCTGGTCCTTACAATAGAGATGGTAGTAGAAACTAGCCGAAGGTATGTTCTTTGTTTATTGGGCTCTGAATCATCAAATAATGTGATCATAAAGCTATAGAGTGATAATGTGTATATAAAGTCTTATTAATTTACTCTTACATTGCAATCGTTTAGTGGCTTAATTATTTGTGGTTATAGACCAGATAATATAATTGAGTAGACTCTGGTCAAATTCAGTAGCTATTATTATATCTGCTACCATGTTCAAAAGGGATATTTAGTAAATACACTAAGAATATACATACTTATTCTAAAACTGACTTACTTACTTTTAAAAAAGATAATGTTTAAGAAAAGAACATTTCTATTATTACATTTTTTGGTAAAGTCTTCAATTATTATCTTGAACATTCAAATTAATAGTTCTGCTTAGTTGACTCTTTTATCCCTCATTTTAAACTGTCAAACCATTAATGTGTTCCTTTGAGCATCTATAATGTGAAGCTGGTAAGGGCAAGTTGGTTTTCTGAAAAAATTCGTAGCATTATATTGATTGAGGTCACTTCCATTAATATTTTATCTTAATAACTATTCACTATTCTCCATATAAACCATCATCAAGAAGGATAATTCTGAGTGTATTGCAATGTTTGTTACCATGATTTATCCAAAAACCAATCCTATATATTTGTACCTGAGATCTAAGGATAAGAAATGATGCAACTAAACATTTGCAAGACAATTTTCTGAATAAAGTATTCATGAGATAGTATACAAGAAATTAGAACTTTATTAACAAATAAACATTGTTTCACAAAACTAGAAGAAAGCATGCTATCGACACAATACAACTTTGGGTGGAAAAATGTGTAGAGGAAGAAAAGCACAGTGGTGTGCATTTTGCAGCATTCTAATATAATCTATCCCTTGGCTATACAGTAATGGTAGATGTTTGGATGTGAATTTTTCCCTGAAAGAAGCAGCATTTGGGAATATATCATATCAGTCATCCTAAATTTTCAGAGAGAAAGTGAAATAAGAGTTTGTAAATGAAAGAAAGATCCTGCTTCTTTCTGGACATCCATTTCTTAAATATAGATTCCAGAGACAAGAGCTAACCAAGCCCTGGCTCCTCTAACAACAGTGCCCAGATCATGGAGAGTGGGCAGGCAGTAGGATGGATGGAAGACACTGAGCTCCGGAGAGAAAATCAAAGTATATGAATCAGATTATGCAGTTTTGTGCTCTCTTCATTTTCTTCCATTTATCCTTTGTCATTCCTTTTCTTTAGTTATTGTTTAAATGGTCTGGTATTTTCCATCTGTACAATGGAGAATTAATGATAGAATTATGTCTTCACCTTTAGGCATTAAGAAAAGAGCATCCCTCATCTTGGCCATTCAAGTGGTTACAACAGGAATCTCTGAGGATCCAAAGGAACTCTAGCCTCCCCTTTCTGCGTGGATATTCTCCATCGCTATTACTCATTATTATTCCTAGATAAGCACACTGAATTTTATCATGGGAAATAGTAGGTTTTTCTGACAGAACAATAGCGAGAGGCTGGATGGTCTGAGGAGCTTGCGTGAAAAGAGCGATGATGGGACCAGACGATGCTGTGCTGTGTACTGTAACTGTTAATAGCTGCGTAGGGTTTTGCATGGACATTTACTGTAAATATGTCTTAGTGTCCATATGAGCAGAAAAATTCACGTATTATCAGTGGCTTGATCTGAAAAAATGCTAGCCTTGGTATGCAGGATACAAGTTAAGTGATAAGATCTTTGTCTCGTGGAGGGAAAGGAGCAGTCAATTCTTGAATAAAGTGGCTAGATCTAGACTGACCAAATCTCTAAGAATTTCTAGTTCATACGGTTAGACAATAGGGTTACTTAGTTCCCAAAGTCTAAATCCATCTGGGGAGAGCTGAAGCCTCCATTAAAGGAGGGGCTCAGACACTTCAGGTGTATTAATAATTCAAAATAGACACTCAGGAATGTCAGGTAAACTACCCAGAATGATTTTGGGAATCATCTTTGTTTTCATTCTTGTACTTGTGCCAGGTTTTACTCCCATGAGGCCATTCCTAACCTAAAAACTGACAACTTCCCCCCATTCATTCCTCTCTTATCTCAATTTGGTCCACATTTTCAACACCTCTTCTGAGAGCATGGGTAGTTTGTACAAACTGCAATTGTGAGTGGCATAGATCCAGCTTAGTTACTGGGGCTGCATATGCTCTAGGTGTGTGGCTGTGGGAAACACCTGGCTTGTCACCTGGTCTTTATGACAGACAGTGTGTGGCTGTTGCCATCATTGGTAACCACATTTTTAACTATTATGCTGTTCCTGAGGGAGCCACAGAAGTGCATTATAGTACAAAAACCATAAATATAAGAAAACATTATGTTTGCCTAATTTATACAGAAAGATTTAAGAATGCTTTCAATTAGTTCTGAGAAAAACATAAACTTCTCCCATTTAAGACAGAAGTTGTGATGTGGGGATTAAGGGTAGATAACTAACAATAAAAATTATGTTATCAGGCAATAATATATCTGGAGATAACAATATACAATATATTGGTCATGAATATTAACTTGGGAAGCATGTGCAGCTGAAAGATTTTCTGATTTTAATAGCATTTACTTCAACAAAATTGCTTATGGCACAATCTTATTTTCAAACCTTAAGACTAAATAATTATACATAGCTATAAAAGTTCATATTTAGTGATTCTGAACAAATAAATTGACATAATGATTATTCAATATTCTGTACATATAACTCACACGTCTCTTCACATTGGGAGCCAAGGAACTATTTTTCAAGTTGCATATAACTCATGCATAGAAAACAATAAAAATAAATTTTTCATTAAATTAGAAAGAATTATTTTGTTTTTGAAGTTTTTATTTTATTTTCATAATAAAACACTGTGGCCCAAAAGAAAAAAAATTTCTAATGTGGCAGTCAATGTGTTAAGGTTTATTCTCTGAAGGCACAGTACCCTGCATACAGTAAATTTAATAAATCCAAAGTCAGTGAATGAAGTATCTGACAATATTGTTATCTGTGTGCTTAGGCTAGCTCTTTTTCTTCACACACACAAAAACCTTAAGTATCTAACTTGACATTGAATGGATGTTGACTGATTTCAAGTTAATAAATCCAGGTGTTTTGGTCTTATGAAATAGGTGTCTTTTTAGTGGTGTCAATATAAATGGAATCTTTTTACTGTAAGATAAAACAGAAATACTCTATAGTCATTTATAGACTTAGGGGCTGAATGTTTGCATCCCTCCAAAATTCAAATGTTGACATCCTAACCCCCAATGTGATGGTATTGGGAGGTGAGGCCTAGGAGAGGTGATTAGGTCCTAAAGGTAGAGAGCTCACCAATGGAATTTGTGCCCCTATCAGAGAAACCTCAGAGAACTTCCTCGGCTCTTTCTGCCCTGTAGTTGCAGTCTGCAACCCAGGAGAGGGCCCTCACTAAAACCAGAATGCAATACCACCCTGATCTCAGACTTCCAGCTTCCGAAACTGTGAGGAATAAATTTCTATTATTTATAAGTCATCCAGTCTAAGGCATTTTGTTATAGCAACCTGAACTGACACAGCTCATCTGTGTTACGTGTTGTCAGGTTTGGAAAGAAACTCCAGATGCATTTTAACAATTAATAGTTATTAGCTCTGTATTTATATTAGAAGGAAAACAACAACAATACAAATATTTCTCTTATAAGGATGAATAATATGCAGTTTATCCACCTTTCTAATATAACAAAGCTACTTTCTAATGCTTAAGTATCTGAGGATTATATATAAATAAATATTTTGTTGAAAAGAGTATAATTTTAGAAAAATTAATAATAGATTATTAATTGGAACATTATAAAGCATCTATTAAGCTGCCATTATCAACTTGGGTAGCCTTAGTTGGCATATCTCATAAGGAATAGCCATGATATGTTTAACATATTTACAGAAAATAGAAGGGGAATGTGTAGATTGTCTTTTTATTTAGGAACTTACTGATACCACTGCTTTGACCACTTATTTTACTTTGTTCTTCTTGCCATACCAACTCATGATGCACAAGTGGATCAGATATCAGTAATAACTCTGTTTTTTTGTTCAATTACCATCAAAATATCCAAAAAGATAAAGTTGAGTATAGGTAGGTAAAGAATACATGCCTAGCATTTTGGGATGGACGTAAGGCAACAATGTAGTTATTTAATTTTGTATATATTTGATTAAATACATGACTAATACAAAATTTGTTGGTCTTTGTCAAATACAGTACTTTTAAGGCAGCCCAACCTACTGATTTAGAGCACATTTGCCAGCTGTTAAAGACAAATCAGATTCTATAAAGCTTTTTATAGCAATTGCTGAGATTATTTTTTCTACATTCTCATCCTACTGTCATTTAATTCTTAATTTTTAGCTACGCTCTTTGGCTTGTTAACCGACCTTTGTCCCCCATCTCAGTCCCTGTCATAGTCTGCTTCTGCCAGCTCTATTAAGGTGACCAAAGTTACTCTCTTGTTTAGGACCCAGACCACACATTGGCCTAAGGAAAGATATTGTGCAATATTAATGTGTGGGCTAGAAGAGTGACCTATTAGTGATCTGACCAGTCACCAGATGTATTAATATGAAGTATAAGATGAGAGAAAGGACAAATGAATTGGTGTTAAGGATATATTGAGGGTGATTATTAGAGCTAATAAGTAAAAGGAAATATTGAACATCAAATACTTAGGTGGCCACCAAAGAATAATTTTTGATCCTTTTTCAAACAGTGCTGTGTTTTTGATAAAAGTATATTAAACCTGAATCATGATATTAAAGTCCTCTAGAAAGCAAAACAAACAAAAATCAGCAAAATTAGAAAACTGGAAACAAATACAAAAAAGTAGAAATGGTCATGCTAAATCTTTTTAGATTTTTTATAATCTTAAATGATGACATTAAAAATTCTTAAAACAAATAATTTGTTTTAAGAATCGTCCATTAGTGTTATAGTGACCAGAATAAAACAAAGGAGACTAAGGTGATAAACACTGCAGATAGTAGATGTTTGACAGTGGTAGGTGGTTTCCTGCAGAGATACTAGAAATCTTAGAGTTTAATAGCATTTAGCAGTCTTTAGTTTAAATGCTCAAACAACTGCAGCTACATACCACTATACCTCTCAAAACTTTTAAACTGAGGATGTAGGTGGCCCTTGGTTTTGTTGGCTCTTGTGTCATTTTCTGAGCATCTCTTTCTGCTTATATGTCCATACTGTCTATAATCTTTTAGATACTGGAGCTGATATCAGTGTGTTCTGATTCTTAATAGTATGCTTCATACTAACATAAAATTAGAGGTTATTTATTAAAATTTTACCTATGTCCCATATAATTTATTGATTTATTTTTAAAATTAAATACCCAAATATTATATGAGTAGTAGTAGAACATATGGGAAATAGCAAGTTTTTTAGAAAAATAAGCTATGCAAAATAAGGATAAATAATAATATAAACAAATACATAGTAAAATCAAAACAAAATATGGATATATTATTAGAATAACAAAATTGAGTAGGTAAGGATTGTGAAGACGTCAATATTTTTGCTCCTTTGCTACATCAATACTTACTAACATAGAGCTAGTCAGTTAACAGACAGCATTTCCAAAATACCTGTAACAGTAGTCCTCAAACTAGGATACTAATTTTCCGGACAGCACAGAAAGACATTTAGAGAAAGGATTAGAATCATTTTAAGAGCATCAGTTTTCAAATTCTCACCTTCTATCTGTACTATCTTCTGAAATAAACTTTTAAAAATTTGTATATAATTGAATTTCCTTGTTTACAAAAGAAAGCCATACCCTTACAGAGCCCAAATGTTTCTGTGATGCATTGCCCTGGGTGTGACAATCCTCAGGGCAAAAAAGAAAGTGGAGCTTCCTTTAGAGATCTGTCAACACACTGTAAACCCACAGGTTTCTAAATTTCCCTTTATTATGCATATTTCTATGAAGGGTAATGTGTCCTCTTAGGATGTATTATTTTGGCTCACATTGGGATAACCTGAATCCATCTATATGGTGAATAATATAGCTGAATACTGGCATATTTATAAGCAGTTCTCACTAAAGCAATAACATATAATGTACAGAGAAAATTATAGCTCATTTACATTACTATTTCAATTCGCTTTAGGCTCAAATGAAATCTGATTACTTCAGAAAGTTATTAAGATTTTCTTCCCCAGTTTGTAGATTTATGGGAAAGATCTTTATAACATTGTTATTTCCAGGCAGTAGGGTTTTACCACCATATAAAAATATAAAAATAGAGATTAAAAGTTAGTTGACTGCTCAGTGAAGTTATAATCTCAATAATGTACTGCCTAAAGCTAATATAGATGCCTGATTATAATGAATGAGTTTATTTATGGATCATGTAGGCATTTCTTTCACCTGTGCCATAGGAAGTGGAATAGTACCAGTGTTTTACTCTTTAATGATAATAATCAAATTAGCCTTCAAATGCTATTATTTCTGTTTACAAATATCTGCTATTTTTTAAAGAATATATTCATCTATATTTATATGCATGTGTATATATATTAAATTTAGCTGTAACATTTTCAATTTAGCTATAGATATAAGAAGAGAGTCAAAGCACTTTTTCAAAAAAGAAAAATAGCACCAATGCCATCTATATTACATAGTTATATAAGATCAAATGGATACCATTGCAATTAGAAATACATTATAAAATGTCATTAAGTCAGGGCTTATGAATAAGGGATGGGTATAATTTCTGAGATCCACACATTGAAACAGGCCAAGCTTAACCTTCATCCTCGTTATATAGAATAAGAAAAAAGATTTGAATGTACATTGTAGTTGAGGACAGTAATAGAAATGTAGTCCCTGACTTTTTACATGTAGAAGAAAGCTCTAAGTATATGGGCAAACATTCTCAAGCCACAGTTCTGGGTGTCAACTCATTACAAATTCACCACTTAGTAACTATTTGGTCTTGGACAAGTTACATGACTTCTTCATGTCCTTGTTTGCTCATCTATAATATGTGGTTAATATTCTGTACTTCATAGAGATGAGGTAATGAATGAATAAGTTAATACATGTGATATTTGTCAAAGATAAACAAACCCAGGCACTAGTGCATGTGGTAAAGATAGATTTTATTCCATAATAACTAGTGCAATAGAGAAGAGAGCCCAGGATAAACTAAACCTAGTTTTGATTTGTGCAGAAGTGACTGGACATTTTAAAAGGAGAATGAGAGAATAGGGAGTGGGAATGAGGGGCCCTGAGCAGAGTCAAAGTAGAAATTCACAGTAAGTGGAAGCTGGGGTAGAGGGTTGGCTAGGCCAGCTGGGTTTGCTCACTGGCTGTTATTGAAATTAGGCTCCTGTCTGCCCAGAGAGACTGGCAGACAGTGGCCCTATCTTTCAGTGTCGGTTGGAATAAATAGTAAATTCTGTTGGCAGCCTTGAGCTTAAGTTCCCAGGCATGAACTTAAGAGGGTTAGAGTCATTATCCTAAGGATGGATGCGGCATTGAGTTGGTTGAAACTATGCTTGTGTTTGTTCCAGTCTCTTAGTGTGGGAGAGTGAACAAAATAATTTCTACTGAGAGTCTGTAATTGTTATAGGCCAAGATTGGGGCCTATGCAAGAGGAGAGCTCAGGGGAGCCTGCCTAGTTTGGTCAAGGACAGAGTCTTTGTCACACTGTTGGTGGCACAGAGTAAGTACCAACATGGTTAGCTGCCATTACAAATATTTTATCACAGGCAAAATCAGGAGACACGATAGCACAAGTTTGATTTATTTGTAGGAAAACGAAACCTGGGCTCTAGACCTTTTTGGGCAATTGATACCTGCTTACCTATTGGCTTTGAATAATAATTATTCTTGAGTTTTATTTTATAGAACAGAGAGACTAATGCCTTATTTTATAGACAAATATATGATACATTTAAAGTTGAAAAACATGATTTTGCTTTTTTAGCTGTGAATGTTATATTCAGAATACATCCCAAAGCCTTTGTAAACAAAGAAAGAACGTCTAACACTTTAGCTTCCAACTGGAATGAGAAAACATATCTTCTGGTTTCTAACCATTCTATATAACATACCAATAATCGTAAATATAATCAGGGAATTAGAACTATAGAAGGATAAAAGAAATGATAGCAATTAATATTTAGCTATTTTTCTCGAATTGAAAAAAATACTATTAGAGATTATAAAGAAAAACTGCTTAAAACAATGGTTACCCTCATTGTATTTTTTCCTGTATAAAAACTTAGTAAACATCACTGCCAATAACAGAAGACTGTCAAAATTCCTAGGAATGGTTAGCAGCATCAATAGTAGAGTTTTGTTTCTTTTCTTAATTAATTAAAACAGCTTTTACATCTCATTATATGTGAAAATAGAGCTACAATAAAAACATAGAAATAAAAGAATCACATAATAAAGAAACTTTAAAAAATGTTAAAATCACTTTCAACCTCATCATACATCTTAACACTGTTAATATTTTGACTTATATTCTTTCTGATTTAGATGTGCATGCATGTATGAACATAGAGATACATATATACTTTTAAAATAGTTAAATTATAATATCTTTATGTTTGAAAATTTACTTATTACTCAATAATATTTTAAACTGATAAAGTGGATTCCATCCAGTTTGGACCATCTCATTGATATTATTACTTAAAGTCAGTTATTCAAAAGTTAATGGATACCAAGCCATTTAAGATCTAATATATGATGTTCGCATAAATTATCAGTGAAATTATATATTTGAAAATGGATGGTGTGATCCTCAGAATGTCTTACAAATCACTACTAGAGAAGCCCCAAGGTATTTTCTGAGACTTGATAGAGATTTCTGATGCACGTTTGTTATTAGAATCTGTCAACAAAAAAGAGCATTATTTTAATTTCAAAGGTGTGTATATATATATATCAATATATATGTGCGTGGGTGTGTATATATGTGTGTGTGTACATATATATATGTTTCTGGATAAAAGTACAAAGAAATGACATACTAGATTTGATGCAATTGATTTTCTTTTGTCCAAAAATATCTACAACCGGATAAAAGCAACACAAACCCCAAAATTATTTGTCTTAACTTTTGACGCCTTTGTATCTCATGTGAATCAGTCATCCCACCAGAACTTTTTGAGATACTGCACTTAGAGTTCAATATACATCCATGATCCATGTTTCCTCAAATAACACATCCCTTTTCACTGAATCAAAAGGTATGGTTGTTATTCAAAAGGGTTGTTTTGTGCAGCATTTATAGTCAAGATCCTCTTGCTTGCCTCTGAGAGCCTCAAATAGCTTCAAAATCAGCTGTAAACAAATACAGATATATAAAAAAAAGATACCTAAAATTAACTTAAAATTTTAACTTTGTTTTTGAGCACAATGAAGGAGAGTCTTCAAAGAAAGATTTATTTAGTTTCCATTTTCTTCAGCCTTAGCTAGACCCTTCCCACCCTCTCACCTCTAGTGCTTTCTCATAACACCTCAGTCTTCTGTTTGTATGAAAAGAGATTGACATTGTTCAATTGCCATGGAAAACAAAGAGGAGAAAAATAGAACAAACAAGAATCTTCTTCAACTCATGGAAGGATAAAAGCTAGAAGGAACTCATATTACTACTCTTACCATGTTGAATAGCAGAGAGTATGTATTAAGCTTGTAGAAATAAAGAAAAAAACAGTCTATGATTTTGTGTGGTTTATAGTCACATTTCTGAGATGAGAATATACTTTTCATATTTTAATTATGAGTACTCAGTTAATAATATTGTCTATTTTCAGCAAACATGATGAACACGTTTACAATTCTCCCCAAGGAAGAATTGCCCTTGAGTTCTTATTTTTAAAATATTTTACATTGCTAAAATGCAGCAGAACTCTAGCAGTCATTACAATATGAAATTTCACTTCAATTTGAAACTGAAAAGCCACTAGAAAAAAAGTTTGTATAATAGATAAACTAACATGACTCAGTTTTAAATGAAAAGAAAGTAAATGTCTGCCTATTCTGTTTTGCTGATGCCTAGGGAATATTTTGAAATGAAAACTAAAATCATCTCTCCATATTAAAGCCTTATTTAACAAACTTAAATTGAGCTCCTCCTGTGTATTAGCACTCTTAAAAATGTGTGCTATTTAAAGAGAAGAATTGGATATTTTCTTTAACCATAAGGAATGCACAATTCAGCACATGTATAGTCTGCTGAAATGAGCTAAAAAGAAACAACAAAGAAAAAATTATATATATATATGGGCTTCCTTTTTGCTTTGTATCATCTGGGATCATTCTCTAGAAAATAATTTCTAATCATATATTTTGTTAATCAAAATTCCAATAGAAATGCACTTCATGGGGATTTATGTGATGATACCCTGTGTTATTAGATGTCACTGTCTTCCTGTTCACAAGCAACTTCACAAAGAAAAATGGCCTGCAGGCTTATATTTAATGAAAATGTGAATTTCAGACCTGTGAACTATATTTTTATCTACACGATCTTTTATTACTTTGTGTATGAATAATTTATTTTAATCATTTTATGATTATTTTTAAAGCATATATTTGCCAGTGTTCTTTTTTATACAGTGCCTTCTCTTGACACATCTTGAGGGCAATAGTTGTGCTTCAGGTTCATTCATTCCAAAGAGTGGCCACGTTAGGTTATATCTTTATATCTCCATCCTCTTTCCAAGCCTCTTTTCCCTGTTTCTTGCCTACTCTGTGAGGACTCATTGTTTTTCAATATATTTATTTTTCTTAATTAGATTCAGCTTCTCTTCCTGGAAATCAAAGAACCCTAATTAATGCAAGGCCATTAGGAGACCAAATATTTTGAAAAGAAATCCTGAAAAACAAAAAATAGATTGGTTCAGACTGACAGAGGAAACCAAAGCATACTGAGAGAAGACTGCCTCAAATAGTGGATAATTTCTGGGAAAAGCCAAATCTGAGGCAACTGATTAAAAAAAGAACTGTAGGCAGATCTAATGACAACTATGTGGGCATTGTTTGGGAACCCACATGTATAAAACGTAATGCAACTGAACAATTATAGAGAATCAGTTAATTCTTGAAGATGTATATAAAGTAGAAAAATGTTTTACATGCTTTTGTTCACACACGCACTTGAAGACATACAAATATTTTGTATTTTGTATGATATGATACTTTATAGTGTATGTCTCCAAAAGTTTCCCCCTGCTTCTCTTTCTACACACCACCCAAACATAGAGAAACTACTTTTGACGTGTTGGGAGGCAATCTCCCTCATGTCTTTTACTCTCTGAGGCTCTCACCTTCTCCATCTGCTTCAATCTTTCTCCCTCTCTCTCTCCACACACACACAGACACACACACATATTCTCTCCCTCGATTTCCCTCTATCTCCCCATACTCATTTTTTTCAATTAGATAAGATTTGGACAGTTTCCTGACAAATGCACAGATATGAATTATCAGTAATATCTATGTGTAAATGATATACATCCTCCCTTGGAATCTGTGGGGGACAGGTTCCAGGTACCCATTGGTACCAAAATCTGTTGATGCTCCAGTCTCTTATATAAAATGGCATAATGATTGCATATAACTTACACACACCCTCCAGTATACTTTAAATCATCTCTAGATTACTTATAATACCTAATGCAAAGGAAATGCTATTTAAATAGTTACTATGTTGTATTGTTTAGGAAATAATGACAAGGAAAATGTGCATATTAAGTACTGTTGCAATTTAAAAAAAAATACTTTCCATTATTGCTTGGTTGAATCCATGGATGTGGATCCCACAGACATGCAGGGCCAACTGTATGTGTCTCCATGTACCTATTGGGTGTGAATAATCACAATGATCTGTCTCCTATTGTTTACTGTTTGGGGCAAGTTTCAAAAATAGAAACAAAACATATAACACACCTAAAAATACTTCTGTAACAACAGGGTAAAATAAAATTTGTTCTTTTCCATTTTTTTTATTACAACTTAAGTTTAAATCATATAGTTTTCAGAGTCCATAGGTAAAAAAAAAACTTACCTAGATCGTGAAGAAACACTTCAGAAAATTAACAACAAAACACCTTGAATTCAATCCTCAGTTTTGACATATTTCTTCTAAGTTATAAAATACTGTATAGTTATAAACTTTAATTAGTTGCTTCAAATTAGTTTGGACATAAAGGGAATTAAATGAAAAACTCCATCAACCAATGCAAATGCTTTAGCGTTAAAAGTAAAAAGTAATATATAGTTTTATCAGACAGTTTAGATGGTTCCAAAAACATGAATTTGAATTCTATTTCTGCAAATAAAATATTTGTACAAAGATGAGTAGCTAGCCACATTAAAACTACATACAGCATACATAACTACATAGCTACCTAAAACCAACCTAAGCTTCTGTCTTATTTGTCAGATAAAAAAATTCAAGTAAATGTTCAAAGGACATTTTCATTTGTTTGCATAAAAAAGCAACATAAACACTTAAATAAACAAAGGTATACAGTTTCATATATTGAAATAATTGTTGGAATTACCTTTTCATTTGTATTCTTAAAATAATTTCAAGTTAAATGTAGTCTGAATGAGAGTTAGTCAGTTCATTCATTTAAAAATTTTTTTAAGAAACATTACATTGCTTTACTTATCTGTGTTTTCATTAGCATTCAGTCAACTGAAAAAAATGTATTAATTAATTATTATTATATTTTGTGTAAGTGGCATAACTGCAGAAATTAAAACTCCATTTATAAAGATAGTCATTTTGATATTCATGGTAATTAATGCCATAATGGCGACAGAGTCTTTAAGGCAAATTTACTTATGTAAATTGTTCTCTGTTTGAGAAAGAAGGAAAGATGTATCACATTTTAAAAATACCACCAAAAATGGTTAATATTGAGAAAGTTGTGGTTCCTAAACAAACAAGACTCAGTTTTGTGGAAAGTTAATTTCTCTTCACCAGCTCTATCAATGATGTCGACTGATTAATGAAGCATTTTTTGCCATTCTTAACAAGCAAAGGCTATTTATGTTGATGGAGAGTTTCTGACTCCAATTCTTCTTTTTAGTAGTCCTGTGTATTCTTAGCAAGAATGTAGACAGAGTTCCCTTTATGGATGGAAAATAAGAGACAAAGACGGAGAGAAAGAGAGAGAGAGAGAGAAAGAGAGAGAGAGGTCAATTTTCCATTAAAGTCTATACATATAAAACTATATAAAAGTATATGTCTATGTTCACTTTCTGTTTCTTTCTCTAGTAGCTTTATAATCATGTGTGAAACTTCCAGTTTATTTCTTCCAAAGAGTCTTTTTCTTAGCCACTTTGAAAAAAATTACTGTAGAGCTTACATAAATATATTTAAATAAATATTTTACACTAAATATTAAGAGATTTTGTTACTCATTTTCTCATATTTACTTTCCCACCTTTGAAATTCTGTTATTACAATGATGTTTGACAAAGCAATTTTGGAACATATTTACCTCAAAACATTGTCACTTAGGTTTTCTTTTTTAAGTGAGATTATATAATGAAACTAATCTTATATTTGATGAATAATCTGTGAACACATTTCTATATATTTAAAAATTAAATTATTACATTAATGATAATAGGAACCACTATTTCTTTAAAGGATGAATGTAACTATTGTGACAGTTTAATGACAACGCTTATAAATAGCATGACATTGTCTTTGTTTTTCTAACAATTTCATGGAAATAGTATCTAGAGGTGTGCAAGATACAAGGTTTTGTTCTTTAACAAAAACTGAAAATTTCAATAACTGCAAAATATTTTAATTATTCAGAGAAGAGATGTTTCATTTCCAAAGTTGCCACTTGAAAATGAGACAGAAAGATGAATAAAAGAGAAGTAACACATGGTAAAATTTTTTGAATTAACTCTATTTCAAGAGCAATCACTTTGGATTTAACCTTTTTGAAGTTTCTGGTTTGATGCTACAGGCTTGGTTCATGGAGGCTGCTATGAACAGGGATCAAGATCAGGTTATTTAGCAAAGGATTTGTACATTGATAAGATTAAGATCAGGTTTTCAAGTGATGACTTGAACTTTTTTTCTGGGTTTTATGCTTAGATTAAAACCTTTATTCTTTTTCTGAGCACAAGATTCAATATTAAATGCTGCTATTTCTAAATAGTGTGGATGAAATGATGAGCATGTAAACTTGAAAAAAAGTAATTTTTCTCTAAAAAGTCAAAACTTTCAAGTGTAGAGATTCCCATTCCAGAACTTTAGAAAACAAACAAGGAAAAAAGATCTAGGTGGGAAATATTAACAGTTCCAGAAATTCTGAGAGAATCCTAAAGGCAGAGATCAAGTTGGATGTGAGTTAAAGGAATTGTAGTGATTCATCAATTAAGAGGCAAGTACAAGTTGATTTATTTGGAATTGGTATGGGACTAAGGGGATTCCTTTGCAGGGGTTGGGTGAGGGAGGAGGAGCTAAACTGCCTTCCTTTGTTGGCTTGTTCAGACAACTAAGGCCTTGCAAGTGCTTACCAATTGCTGCTTTACTGTGTATTAACATATAACTTTAACATTTAGAAAGTTCTTTCACTGATATTACTTTTATTCAGATTTATAAGAACTCTCTGATTATGTAAGGTTATTATCATTTTAATATTATAGTAAACTGAGAATCTGTGGCAGGACCACCCTCGTTCTCTCCTGATTGGGGGCTTGCACTTATCTCTTATCTCTATTTGTGGTGCCATTTTTTCCCCACCACAATACTTTGTTTCTCACAAGTGTTTTTAAATTTCACGGAGAGATTTTCATTTCTTGCATTAGAATATTTCTGATTTCTAGGTTATTTTACCTAACCTATCTTAATCTGTTATAAATTCAGGGTATTTAAAAGGGAGGAAGACAATTGTCCTTCTGTAATATTTAGAGACAGAGTGGATCCAGAGAAAAATATCAAAGCTTTCAAATTTGTCAAAGATATTTTTTTGTAAGTCTAAACTGTCAAGGGACTTGTGATAGCTCATCTGTTCCTTTCAGCCATCATGAAGATCAATACTTATTTCAGGTGCTGCTGATCGTGTGGTTATTACATCAATCACTAAGATAGTCACAAGGAACAGATCAAGCACAGGGAGCTATTTCATTTTCCTTGTGATTTAGAATGAAATATGATGCATATCAATCTTCGTGCCCCTGCCAAAAGCTGGCACAAGCATTATAAGCACAAGTCATATTTTAATAATATTAGATGTAGTTTTAAACTTTCACCATGAAATCCTGAAATGTGCAGATTAACCTTGGTTAATAACCCAGAGGCAACTGTGGCAGTAACTAAAATAAAATAGTTTGTTTAACATCAGAAAGAATGCAGGAGTAGAAAAGTACAGAGAAATAAAAAATACTGATGTACATTCTCATATAGTATTTACAGATGTATAGAAACATTGACTAAAAATATCTAAGGATCTTACATGCTAAATATGAAAATAAGGTTGTCTATCAGGAACATACCCATGCAGAAGAGAGAGAGACAGAGACAAAGGCAGACAGCCAGCCAGCCTGTGGTGAATCCATAGCCACTTACACATTACCAGGATAACTTTTATCTTGGGTGCCAGCTTCTTCCTTTAATAAAGTCATTCTAAACATTTTTTTTCCTCCAGATACAGGTGCATAAGGTGAATGGTATTCATGAATTCACATGGGACACACATTCATGGGTCTCTCTGGATTATGTGAAATTCTGAAGCTTTCATATGTTTTCAAAACAGCATATGAGAATGAAAGTGGGAGAGAGGCTATATTTTTTTTCAAAATAAATTTGGTATTTAATTCACTATAACAAAAATCATTATAATTTTGCTGTAGTTAAAATATGGTATATATATACAATGGAATACTATACAGATATTAAAAAAGAACAAAATCTTGTAATTTGCAGCAACATGAATAAGGCTGGAGGATGTTATGTTAACTGAAATAAGCCAGACATAGAATGACAAATACTGCCTGTTCTCACTGATATGTGGAAGCTAACAATTTGATCTCATAGAAGTAGAAGGTAGAATAGTGGTTAGCAGAGGCTAGGAATGGTGGGGGAGGAGGGACAGCCAGAGATTGGTTAGCAATGCAAAAGTACAGCTGGAGGGGAGGAATAAGTTCCAGTGTTCTAGGGCACTGTAGGGTGGCTATAATTGACAACAATTTATTGTGTGTTTTCAGATAGCTAAAAGAGGGCTTTGGGAATCTTCCCAACAGAAAGAAATGATAAATAATATACTAATAATCCTGATTTGATCATTATACATTGTATACATGTATTTAAATATCACACTGTACCCCACAAATCTGTACAATTCTTATGTGTCAAATATATTAATTAAAAAAGAAATATAAGAAAAAAATGAGGTACCATAATTTAGGGCACATGATACTGTAGTTACAAATGATGTGAATGTAATACTCATGTCAGAATTTCTAATTTCTATTCCCCCATTCTCCATAGTTATTCTTTAGATGTATGTGAAGTCAGAAAAATGCAGGTCAGCAATGAATTAGCATGGTTAGGTTGTCAATCATGATAGATACTAGAGTGGAAAGATTCTAGAATATTGAAAATTATTCCTCTGAGATATTTGAAACAGAAAGAGCAAACAACAGCAAGATATTCTACAATTCTGTGAGAAGCATAGTCACAGGGATTCAATTTAGTATCATTACAAGATAGTGAGGAGAAGATTCTGTAAGTATTGCATTCGAGGAAGATGAAGGTAGCCTATTTGGATATGAGAGAACAAATGCCTGTGAGCACACGCTGATTAATTTGAAGTGATATCAGACTATTGAGTGCCTTTTCAACTGCAGCATGTTTGTAACTTATTACCTACTTAGCTTTTTGCAATGTGAAAATGCCCATCACAATAGTGTAAGAATTACTGCCTTTTGGTTTTTGTTATTTGTTCTAATTTTTAGCACTTTTTCTCTTGCTTAAGTCATTTGTGTGCAATTTAGAAAGACTCACACACACACAGAAGTTATCCATATTTTCCTCTTCTCTAGATGATATAGATGTCTGACTCATATCTGCAAATGTAATGACCAAAAATAAGGGGTAAGTGTTAAAAGAACACAGGTGCAAGCTTTTCTATTTCTCACAAGTTGCTGAGATCTGGCATGTGTTTTCCCACATTGCAAAATGTAAATGATTTTTTTTCATTAAGTTAAAAACAAAACGGATATCACCACATGCTTTTACAACTTGTTGAAAATAAACTCCACTTATTACCAAAATAATGCTCTCTGAAGCTTTGGAGGCAACAATAATATCAAATTGCAACCAAGTGATTTTATTTAATGAGACCTGGATCAAAGAAGCAAAAGCCATAGCATTTGACTTTGAGCATGGTATAAACATAAAGGATAAATGAACTTATTATCTTATCTCAACTTAATAGTATCTATTTCTTAATGGATTAACCAGAGCTAGACAATTTACATCTTGCATGACCATGGAACCCTGTGTCCTATGGGCTCCCTGGTGGTAGTGAATAGCTGCCCACCAACGCAAAATCTGACTAGGGCTGCGTAGTCAGAATTCTCTCTTCAGAGTGAGGCTTGAGGTTAGAGGAAAGAAAATGTTATACCTGTCTCTTCCTCTCTGCAACCGTATGCACAGAATACACACATACACACAAATACACCAGGCCAACTAAACAAATATTTTTGAATGAATGAATGAAGAAAAAAGATTGCAGATTCTCCTTGACCAACAATTGGGCTTATGTCCTGATAAACCCACCATAAGGAGAACATACCTTAAGTATAAAATGCATTTTATACACCTAGCCTACTGAACATCATGGCTTAGCCTCACTTACCTTAAATGTGCTTAAACCACTTACCTTAGCCTACAGTAGGGAAAAATCATCTGGCAACACTGTACACACTAGAATACCGGCTGTTTACCCTTGGGACTGAAGGGCTGACAGGAGCTGTGGCTCCCTGCTGCTGCAGGGATTTTGAGAGGGCATCATACTACATATCGCTAGCCCAGGAAAAGATCAAAATTCGAAATTTGAAGTTTGGTTTCTACTGCATGTGTATTGCTTTTGCACAACGGTAAAGCCCCAAATCAGTTGAGGTTGTCAGTACTTTCTCTTCCCCATTTATCCATTTGGTATACATTTGGTAATAATTCAGCATTTTTGGACAAATGGGAAGGTAAGACTAGTTGGAAGATGAATAGAGAAGAAAAAAGGGTTGGGGAAGAACAGTGAAAGTTCAAAAGAAGGAAATGCTTTGAAAATCCATGTTCCTGCTTCAGAGCAAACTTTAAAGGATTGATAGGATTTGCCAATGAAACTCCCTTGGCATGCTCCTTTTGGTTATATCATTTATAGATTTTAAAATTCCTTTTATGATCATTGGGATATTCAGGTATAGTGTTGAGGTAATTTTGATTCTTTATTGTTTATTAAAAATTATTTCATCTATATTTCTAAAAATGGCAGTTGTATGCCATGTTATTATTTTGTTCATTTCTTTTATTGCCATTGTTTAATTTTTCTTCTCACTCCAATATTTAGTATCTCTTTTGCTTGATTAAAATTTGCCAAAAAAGAGTCTAGTTTATTGCTATTAAAAAAACAACTTTTGTTTCAATGATCAAATGTGAACTTTGTTTTTCTGTTTTCTATTTTCTGCTTATTATTTATTCTTACTTTAATTAACCTCTTTTTCACTTTTTTGAATCTATCTAGTTCCTTATTTTCAATACCTAGCTATTTTATTTTAATATTTTGGTTTTATTTTGATAGGTATTTACATTTTCATTTGATTATATTTATATATTTCATATTTAACAATGAAAAGCAGCTTTATCCTCTGTATTTTCCCACCCCAATTCTATTGTCTAAAAAATCACTTTTAACTATTTTAGCTGGTTTTTTTCTTATATTTTTCTATTGACCTATCCTTATTTATCACATTGTACTAGCCTATATCTCATAAGCATAGCTGTAGTTTCTTCCAGATGCTGAAACATAATCTGATAATCTGTCATTTTCTGCTTTTCTTTTGTTCGTTAATGTTTGTTTCCTGGAGCTACTTTTCCTGTAGTCCTCTGATACCCTCACCCCATGTCAATATGTTGTAAACAGGTGAACAGCTGACATCTTGGGAATTTGCATAATTTCTTCCCTATTTGGGAGCTCTTACATTCTGCGCTCCATTTCTTCCTCTTTCTAAGTTATACTCTTGTTTTTCAGGAGCCCAACTACCAGCAATTTCCTAAGAACAGGCTAAAGGAGGTAGAAATGTTTAATTTGTGTTATTTCCAAAAATATCTGGATTCCACCTGCACTTGGATTAATAATATGAGTGTAGAATTATATCTAACACTTTTCTTCAAATGTTTAAAAACATTGCTTTATTTTGCTGTTGAAAATGCGATAACATTTAATTCCCATTCCTTGGTATGTGACCTGTTTTATTATCCTTTTATCTCTCCTAGAAACTTTAGGATCTTTTTATGTTTTTAAAATCTATACTGTTCTAAAAATTAACAATGTTTAACCCTATTAGTATTAGTCTTTCCTCATTTATAGTGTTGGAAAATGTGAAAATTTAATCAGCCGATTCAAATGAGAATTTACCACCTGTATAATTTTCTCCCTCCATTTTCTCTAACATTCTCTATTTTCTCTTCTGTCTTCCATTTTTAATGTTTTAAAATTTTATCTTAAAGATTTCCTTGACCTTATCTTTTAATCTTGCTATTTATTATTTTAATTTTATCTATATCATTTTTAATTTCCAAGAAATCTTTGTAATTCTTTATCTTTTTTTAGTAGTATCATATTCTCATTTTATGGAAATAAAGTTTTCCTTTCTTTCTTATTTAAGCATATTAATAATGACTTTGTTAGCTTTCTTCAGTTTCTAAATTACCTCTAACAACTCCTTCTTATTTCTTTGTTTGCCTGATGTTTATATATTTTATCTTGGAAGCTTTTCTCAATGAACAGGTGATATTTATCTGCTAATCATTAACAGTTAAGAATGAGGCATTACCAGCTGATGGTTTCTCTGTGATTGTGGAGTGGAGGCAGATTGCGGCCTGATGAGCTTC
>VBSM01000483.1:40511747-40532918 GCA_008086735.1 Cheirogaleus medius
GGCTTAACCAATTTCAGGTGAGTGTTTGCGGCTTCCCAGGGACTTTGCTCAGTGCTCTGTCATCTCTTTTCTCACCTCGTTCCCATCCAAGGCTCTCCCATGCACTAGATGGATAGATAAATAGATGGATGAAAGATAAATACAATATTATTATATATACACATAATATATAATACCATACATATATATGTCTCTCAAATTCGTGTGTCCTCTCTTCTTTCAAACCATGTATCTAATTTCTTCAATGGTTCCCCTTAGAAACCACATATTCAGAAGCTGAATTCACTGTTGTATCTACTCAGATTCTTCTAATGTTCTTAACCTCAGTGAACGGGATCAACATCTAGTAGCACCCTGAGACCCGGATAGGCAGGGCTCTTCTCCATGCCTG
The DNA here is from genome assembly GCA_008086735.1 of Cheirogaleus medius. Taxonomy (NCBI): domain Eukaryota; kingdom Metazoa; phylum Chordata; class Mammalia; order Primates; family Cheirogaleidae; genus Cheirogaleus; species Cheirogaleus medius. The sequence goes on from VBSM01000483.1 coordinate 40,512,139, forward strand.
ACTCCTGAAGAAGCCCCGCATTTCTAATCACCTTCCTCAAATTTTTCAAAGTCCCTCTGTCTCCAGTGCTGGGGATTACCTCTGTTCCGCAGTGTCATTTAAGCGGTATGCCCCAAATCTGAACCTCATCGCACAGTGGTCCTGAAGTTCCCATCTCGACATTTTCAAAGTGCTCATCTGGTGCCACATTCTGGTTCTCATTTTTACTCTTTGGCACTCTTCACGCCCGTCCCCTGCCACACGTCATCAGATGTTCCAGGAAGGCAGCCAGGTGAACAGATCTCTGTTGTAGCCTATTTTTTTATGAGATTGTCTGAGAGTGGATTGTCAGAATGGTGCTGACATGCTGATTTCCGGTGACTCTTCATGATAGACAGACACCAGGCTGAGTTCAGGGCTCTGGAAGTCCACAATTCATTACCTACTCTTGAATTTAAGGTGCACGCATGTAGGCTTGTTGGTTGTGGTCCACTGTGGCACCGTCTCTGGTCTTCAGCACCCCAGTGTGCCTGGAGAGGTGGCAGGTGTCCTTTACCCTGTGAGCTCTCAGCTGCTTATACCCAGGATGGTCCCTTCACTCCAGCCACAGGCTCCATGCCCTGGGACAGGCAGTCCTCAGGCATCCTTGCTCTTATCTCTTCTGAGGGATTTGAGCCATTTTGCCACAGTGCCACCTGGCCTTTCCATCTATGTGCTAACGATGCACCTCCTGCATCAGTCTTAAACAATGCTCAATGAAGGGTGCGCCTTCTTTAAACGAATGGCACTGCTTTTTGTGCTCTGCCAAAAACTCCTCACCTATAAAACTCACTGGTGGAATGTGAACGAGGCAAGGTTGCAGGAATCAATGAAAGAGTTCACATTCTAGGAATGCAGTGATGACAGCCTGAAGAGTTCAAGAGAAGAGACCATTAGAAGGTATACTGTTTCTGGTTTATTCGATGAAATTTTAAATGGTAAATTTCATAGGATTAGAAAACTAGTTATTGTTTACATTATCTTACTTAGCTCTGGGTAAGACTTGCATTTGTGGCCCTCATGACGGACGCACAGCCAGACCCTTGGAGAAAGTCACTGAGAGCTGTAATTCACAGAAGGCAGGATGGATGCTGCGGTGTCCTGAGTAAGGATGCGTTCAGCATTAAATACATGGCATTAAGGAACTGCAGAGCTGTGGAAGACTTAAGTTGGCTGGGAGGGCTGTTTGAGTCCTCAATGGAACCTCTAGGTTTAGTGGCAATTGGCTCAGGCATAGTGGGGTCCAGAGCTGGCAGTGTGTACATGCCAGGCTGTGGGGTTTGTCTACAGATACAGACATGTGTGTGGTGGAGAGGCCAGATGTGGGCATGTGCCTAGTAGCAAAGTCTAAGGCCAGAGGCTGAGAGGGGCTTCAGGCGACTGCACATGCACGTGTGGTGGGGAGGATTGGCGTTGCACGCACAGTTGCAGGGGCCAGTTGAATGCCAGAGACAGGTGTCAGGCTGGCTGTGAGCACCTGGGCAGCTGTGGGCCCAAGCTAGAACTGTGCACATGTGCACAACTGCAGGGGCCAGTTGTGGCTGAAAGCTGGGGGAAGGTGGGTGCTGGACGGCAGGGGCAGCTGCTTTTACATACTCAGCTGTGGGGGCCAGGCTTGCCAGCATGCACAAGCCCAGAAGCAGGGGTCACCTGCAGACACATATGCGATTATAAAGACCAGTGCCCATGGTGGGGGCCCTGGACCATTCGCAGGCATGTGTGCTGTGGCTGTGCTGGGTACCTGGGCTGGGGCACTCATGGAAGCAACTGGAGTGGCTCTCGGGAGGAGGTAGGGAGAAAAGTGGGGGGTTAGGCATCTGGAAATTTGTTGGCAAAAAACCTGTGGATCTCTCAGTGACAAAATCTGCATAAGGTCCTTTGTGACTGTGCCGGTTGTTGGTTTCCTTGATAGCAGACATTGCTCAGGGGCTGTGTGGGACAAGGTGCTAGAGTGCACAATAGGGAACCCTGTGGAGTCCTTGGTGGTGGGAGCTGTGGGAAGTGCACAGTAGCTGTGAGGGCTGCTGAGGTCCTTGATGGAGAATTCAGCTTTGGTCTTGTGCAGAACAGGCCGCTGGGGACTGCAGTGATTCACACCCATGTTGGCTACTGATAGCCCTTGCCCCTCCTCTGTTCCAGGCATCTCCAGTTGTTTCAGCTACGCTGCTCTTCCCATAATCTAGGTGGGGTGAAACTGAAGCTATTGATTTGATCAGTGTCCAAAAAGTCTTGGGAAGCTCATTGTTCATCCTGCTTTCTCTTTCCCTGGGGGATTTGCGAGCCAGGGATTTCGGTCTCGGCGCTGAGCAGTGCCTGCCTAAAGAAGGAGGAGATGTATGCAAAATAAAACTGTTATCTCTACCCTTTTTGTGCAGTTATTATCGGGTCTTTTCTTCTACTGTATTGTTGTAGTTTCTTAAGTGAACTCCAGAGCTCTTCCAGAGTTATTTTTGTTTGTACACAGCTGCCAAATTGTTGTTTGTGGGGAGAGGGAAGGCTGGCATCGCCTAGTCCACCATCTCGCTGACGTCACTCTTCTAAGCAGGAGGCGAATGGGCAGGGTTTCACAGCTTACTGTGTGTGTAACACAGGATAGGTTTTCCAGTTTTGACCTCTAGTTCATTTGTGAAATGGTGATAATATACTTTCAAAAAATATCTTAATTGCTGTCCATAATTAACCAAACACTTTACATGCTTCACAATTGCTAGTTCTTTGCCTAACAATTTAAGAAGTGATTTAGTGTTATCTAACACTAAATCACTTCTTGGTGGCAACTTCTACTCTTGGTTGCAGCAGCTTTCAATGATTTCCCCAATAATTACTTTTCAACTTTCCCTAATTATTCTCATATTTCTTGGTACTGCAAGAGTTCTTAGGTCATTAATTCAGTAATTGTCCCTCTTTCATCATAAGATGGAAGCTCTAAAGATTAACCCACGTGAGCTCTCAAAGGACAGCTATTGTCTTGTAACACTCTTTCAAGGACTATATCAGCAAAGGAAATTGCTATAACATCACAAAATATTGTATTATAACTGTTCTATCACCTTAGCACTCATGCTCCAATGTTTTGGAGTGAACTCCTGAATTCGTTTAGCATATCACCCCTTTACCCATGGCAGTATTAAAACTTGGCAAAAACTACCCATTTTTGTGAATGCTTTAATTTCCCATAAGTACAGTGGCATTTATGCAAATTAAGTCTCAAGCAAGACCCTAGATATTTCATATTTAGGCTACTTAGGTTTGCAGACAAACAGTGGGTTGTTACCTTGAGTTACATATGCTACTTTACTGATATTTAAATTTTAATGTAGAATTTAAGACATAAGAGATACAAATAATAATTTTAAAGGTTAGGCATTAATCAAACAGATTTTAAAATAAAATATTGCCAATTTTAACCCTTGTTTGCTAGCTTTCTGGGATTGCTAACCCCAGGGTTTAACATCTTTCAAAGTTAACCATCAATTTGAATTTCATTCTATGTAAAGCTCTATAGTAAGCAAATGATCTATAAAACAAGTGGAAAACAAAAACAATATGAAAGTCACACTACATCAGTAATTATATTAATTATAAATGAACTAAACCTTCCAATTAAAAGCAAAAAAAAAAAAGTAAGATAAAAGAGCAAGAATCACTATGTATTTTTTACTGTAGACACAATCTAAATATAAATACAGAAAGGTTGAAAGTAAGAGCAAATGACACCATACAACATTAATAAATAAAACTGGAGCTTAATTGAAATATAAAAACACAATAAAAAATGAGATGTAGTTAAATCAGTGGTTACAGGAAACATTATACGGTTGACCTTTGAACAATATGTGTTTGAACTGTGTTGGTCCACTTATACATGGATTCCTTTCACTAAACATCCTGGAAAAATTACTGGAGATATGTGACAATTTGAAAAAAAACTTGCAGAAAATCCATGTAGCCTACAAATATCAAAACTTTAATAAAAAGTTAGTTATGTCATAAATGAATAAAATGTATGTATATACTATCTATTTGATTATTTACTAACATAAAATACCCCTGAGACAGCAAGACCAACCCTCCTCGTTCTCCTCCTCCTCAGTCTATTCAACATGAAGACAAGGATGAAGACCTTTATGATGATCCACTTCCACTTAGTGAATAGTAAGTATATTTTTTCTTCTTTATGATTTCCTTAATAACGTTTTCTTTTCCCTGGCTTGCTTTATTTCAAGAATACAGTACACAGCTGACCCCTGGTTGAGGCACTGATCCCAATGCAGTTGGAAATCCCTGTATAACTTTTGATTCCCCCAAAATTTAACTGCTAATAATCTACTGCTGACCAGAAGCCTTGCCAATAACAGAGACAGTCGATTAACACATAGTTTGTATCATATATGCATTATACACTATATTGTTATAATGAAGTAAGCTAGGGAAAAGAAAATGTCATTAAGAAAATCATAAGAAAAAGAAAATATAATTCGTATTCATTAAGTGGAAATAGATCATCACAAAGATCTTCACCTTTGTCTTCGTGTTGAATAGAGTGAGGAGGAGGAGAAAGAGGATGGGTTGTTCTTGCTGTCCCAGGGGTGCCAGAGGAGGAAGAAAATCTGCATATAAGTGGACTCGCACAATTCAAACCCATGTTGTTCATGGGTCAACTGTATAACATATGTACTTTACAAAATATGTGTAAATCAACTGGTTATGTTTTTAGTAAGGCTTTTGGCCAACAGTAGAATATTAATCATTGACTTTGGGAGGAGTCAAAAGTTATACAGATTTTTCAACTGCATGGCGAGGGGGTCAACACCACAAATCCCAACATTACTGAAAGGTCAATGGTAGTTTAAATGCTTGTATAAGAAATAACAAAAGGTCTAAAATTAATTTTCCAAACTTCTACCTAAATAACCTGAATAAAGAAGGGCAAATTAAGCCAAAGTAAGCAGAAGAGAAAAAATAACACAAAAGTACTTATCAATAAAATAGACATTAATAAACAAGAGAGACAAATCAACAAAACTAAAAGTTTGTTTTCTGAAGACTAAATAACATTCATGAATCTTTTGTGAGACCAGTCATAAAAACTAAAAGAGAAGTCACAACTTATAAATATTAAGAATCAAACAGAAGGCATTACTAATGTTACTGCAGACATTGAAAAGATCATAGGAGAATATTATGAACTCATAAATAATGATAAATTCAGCAAACAAAGAAGGGATTCATCCTGAAAAAGGATATCCACAACAGTCAGCATTACCAACATACTTCAAGATGAACAATTGGGTGCTTTCATCATAAGACTGAGAACAAAGAGAGGATATATATTTTCTCTATTTCTTTTCAGCAGTGTCCTGGAGGTACAGGGCAAGACATCATGGGAAGAAATAAAATATGTAAAAATTGGAAAAGAATAGGTAATATGTCTTAATTCAATGCATAAAATTTCTAATAAATTTACACAAAAGCATCTAGAACTATGAAGCAAATTCAACAAGACACAAGATACAAACTCAATACACAAAATTTTTATTTATATATACTAGCAATACTAAAATGGAAGATGAAATTTTAAAAATGCTTTTACAGTGGCTTCAAAAGCATGACATTCTTAAAGATGAATTTAACAAAATATTCACCACACCTATGCATTTAAAACTACAGAACTTTGCTAAGAGAAATTATAAGACCTAGAAATTTTAGAGATAGGCAGTCTTCATGGATTGGAAGACTCAATATTTTTAAGTTATTAATTCTTCTCAAATTGACCTACAGATTCAATACTATCTCAATTAAATACCACCAGAAAGTTTTTATAGAAACACAAGCTGTTCTAAAAATATATGTGATCATACAATGGAACTAAAAGAGTACAAACAATTTTGAAAAAGAACAAAGTTGGAGGACTTACATCTCACGAGTTTTAAGACATAGATAGCATAAAGTTACAGTAATAAATATAGTCTGGAATTGACATAAGGATAGACATATAGATAATTATAACAGAATAGAGAGTCTAGAAATAAATCAACACATAACATGGTTGATTTTCAACAAAGGCATCAAGAAAATTTAATGCCCAAAAGAAAATAGTTCAACAAATGGTACTTGAACATCTGTATAGCATATTTTAACAGTGATCTTCTACCCCTCTCTCAAACCATATACAAGATTGTCATGAAATGGATCATAAACATAAATGTAAGAGAGAATATTTTTACATTTCTAGAAGAAATTCTAGGAAGAAGTCTTTGTAACTATGTGACAGCAAAGATATTTTAGATATGATTAGACAATATCACATAACCATAAAATAAAAATGAACTTATTGGAGTTTATCACAATTGTAAACTTTTATTTAAATGATACTGTTACAAAAATTAAAGGATGAGTCACAGATTAGAAGAAATATTCACAATTTATGTATCTGACAGACGGACTGTGTCAAGAATAACAAAGATCTTTACAATTCGATATTAAGAAGAAAAACAATTCAATTTAAAAAAAGAAAGTACTTAAATATATACATAACTAAAAAAAGATATGCAAATGGCCAATAAGCAATTGCAAAGATACTCTAGATCATTAGGAAACTGCAAACAAAAGTATGGTACAAGTGTGTATATACTACAATGGCTAAAATTAAATTCACTAACTATACCAAGTATTGGTAAAAATGTAGAGAAACTGGAACTTCCACATATTATTGCCAGGAGTGTATCATTGTATAACAACGTGACGGTTTCCTATAAAGTCAAACATAAATTCAGCATATAACCCAACAATTCCATTCCTAAGTATTTAGCCAAGGAAAAGGACAGCATATGTGCACACAAAGACTTGTAAATTATGGTTCTTTGAAATGTTATTAATAGAGCTGGTAAAAATAGAAATAAGTCCAATGCCCAAAAACAATTAAATGGATACAAAAATTGGTATAATCATAATGTGGAAATTACTCAGGAATAGAAAGAAGTACGGTACTAATTGATACACAAAATAACATGAATAAATATCAAAAGGAATATGCTTAATGAAAGATGTTAGACAAAAAAAGTGTACAGTTAGGTTTTCCTTTATAGGAAATTCTAGAAAAGACAGAATCAATGTATATTTATAGAAAGTAAATAAGTAGCTATCTAAGGCTGAAGGGGGAGAAGAATTTACTGCAAAGAGGCTATAGGGAACACCTTTCAGTAGTGATGAAATTGTTCTATAATTCTTTATAGTGAAGATAGCATTTCTAGAAACCCATTGGTCTGCACAACTAAACTGGCTGTGTTTTCTTGTGTGTAAATTACACTTTAATAAAGTTCATTGAAAACAAAGGCAAAATAGTAACAGAGCTAATATATATGTCATTGGGAGAAGTTTTGGTTTATTTTAACAGAGAACATGATCTTCTGGTGATGGATTTCAAGGTTCAGTTGTTATGGGTCTGTTACCAAATATCCAATTAGCTTGGGATGTGACCTGTACATAATCATGCAACAGCATTTTTTTCCAATTTCTTCCTTTCAATAAGAGAAAATCTCTAGTTTTAAAAATAGACTGATAATTTTGTAGTAATTGTAGTCACAATATGCATTATGATGTCAGCTTATCCTCCATTGCACCTAAAATCTTTGGGAAACAAAGTTGATAAAATGCTTTTCCCCATATGGATTTATGGAGGCAAAACATATAATTAAAGTGTACATTAGCTTGAGGAACTTCAGGGAGAAGTTTAGTATTCCCCACATTTTTCTTTTGGTCCCTTAAACTATATTTCCAATAATGATATATTCTTGATAGTGTATTTTGTCCTCAGAAAAATTCTCACTGGTATTTTTATGACATCAAGCACCCTTAAAACACATTGCTCTGTGTACTAAAATTTCATGCGTTTGATGTGCAAAATTGTCTTGTCATGGAAGTTTTAATAAGCCATCTATCCTCCTGCCTCAGCCTCCAGAGTAGCTGGGATTAGAGGCATGAGCCACCACACCCAGCAGGAGAACAAAATTTGAGGGAGGTTTAGAGAAGGATCTAGCAATGTTCCAATTACCGCTATCTCTTCATCTCATTCCTCAGAAGAAGACAACTTCCAAGCAACTCCAGAACCATCATCACCAATCAATTCTCAGATTTCTTCCCTCAGATGTCTAAAACAAGACAAAAGTACACATTTCCTTTTGTGAATATTATTATAGTTTATGTAACCAATAGCAGTCACTTGAAATTTAAACTCATGGTCTTCTATTGTGCCACACATTTTCTTTTAATACTATTTGTCTCTTATTTGACTTCAATTTTTTATCCCTAATGCATTATAAATTCTTTTAAATTAATAACCACATTTTAAAATGTTTTATGTTTCCTCAGAATTTAGTTCAGTGCTATGCATGCAAAGAAACTTGACACATTTTAATGCATGATGTATAAATAGCTAGTTAAGAAGTAATTTTTGGCAATTCCATGTATCAGTCAATTTTGTTTGATAACAATTTATCAAGGATACAGCTCACTTAGATTAACATAATGATGTCTTTACTTAATCATATGGACCTTCTAGAAAGCACTTTTTAAAAACTTAGGTTTACAAAAAAATTGAGCAGGAAGGTACAGAGAACTTCCATTTACCCTCTCTCCCCACACATAATTTCCCTATAATTAACATCTTGCATTAATATGATTCCTTTGTTCAATGAATGAACATTGAAATATTACTATTAACTAAAGTCCATAGTTGGCCTTAGGGTTGACTTTTTTGTTATGAATTTGTATCAGTTTTGACAGATGTATAATGCATATATCCACCACTTAAGTATACTTCAGAATAGTTTCATTGCCCCTCAAATTTACTGTTTCCACCTAGTCATTACTCTCTCCTTCTCCCCAAATCCCTAGCAACCAATGATCTTTTTATTGTCTGTATAATGTGGGCCTTTTCCAGAATGTCATATAGTTTGAACCCTATAGTTCAGCCTTTTCAGGTTGGCTTCTTGCACTTAGAAACATGCATTTACGATTTCTCATTGTCTCTTTGGGGCTTGATCTTTCATTTCTTTTTTATTGCTTAAAATATATTCTATTTTATATTATTATATTATTGTATAATATATTTTGTTTGTTATCCATTGACCTTGTAAGGACACCTAGATTGCTTCCCAATTTAGGCAATTATGAATGAAGCTGCTTTAACATCCCTATATAGATTTTGTGTGGACACACATTTTCAAATATTTAAGTAAATACCAAAGAATGTGAGTATTGGATTGTATGGTAAATCCATGTTTAGCTTTGTAAGAAACTGCCAAACTGTCTTCCAAAGTGGCTGTGCCACTTTGCATTCCCAAAAGCAATGAATTCTTGAGAGTTCCTGTTGCTACCCATCTTGGCCAGCATTTGCTGTTGCTAGTGTTTTGGATTTTCACCATTCTAATAGGTGTGTTTTGATGTCTCATTGTGTTTTAATCTGCAATTCTCTGATTACATATGATGTTGAGCTACATTATATGCTTATTGACATCTGCATATCTTGGTTGGTGAGGTATCTGTTTAGAACTTTTGCTCATTCATGAATTGGGTTGTTTTCTTATTTTTGATTTGTTTTACAATACATGTGTTTTGCAATATATTCTTTCTTTTGTGGTTTTTCTTTTAATTCTGTTAGCAGTAATTTCACAGAGCAGAAGTTTATAATTTTAAAGAAGTTCCCTTGTCAATTTTTTCTTTTGTGAAGCATGTTGGTTCTGGTTGTGTCTAAAAGACACATCACCAAATGCAAGGTCATGTAAATGTTCACCTCTCTTATCTTTTGAGAACTGTTTTAGTTTTACATTTTACATTTGGGCCTATGATCTGTGTAATGAATAATTTTATATTAACTTGACTTGGCCACAAGGTGTTCAAGACATTTGCTCAAACATGATTGTGGGTGTCTCTATGAGGGTGTTTTTGCATGAGACTAGGATTTACATTGATAGGTTGAGTTTATAAAGCAGATTGCCCTCCCTAATGTGGGTGGGCTTTATCCAATTAGTTGAAGGCCTTAATAAAACAGAAAACCTGACTCTCTCTTAAGTAAGAGAGAATTATTCTCACCTGTCAGCCTTTGAACTGGGGAAATGGCTTTTTGTTCTGCCTACAGATCTAAACTGAAAGATTGGCTCCTCTGCATCTCAAGCCTGGTGGCTTTCAAACTGGAACTATACAATTAGCTCTGCTGGGTCTCCAACTTGCCAGCTCACCCTGGAGATTTAGGGATTTGATAGCCTCCATAATTGTATGAGCCATTTCTTTACCATAAATATGATAATACCTCACTGTCTCTTTCTCTGTTTCTCTCTCATATGTGTATATATATATGAAAATATATAATTTTGGAAAAGATATAAGTTTAGTGTCTAAATTTTTTTTTTTTTTTGCATTGTGGATGCCCAGTTGTTCGAGCGCCATTGGTTGAACAGGCTATCATTTTTCCCATTGAATTTCCTTTGCTCCTTAATCAAAGATCAGTTGATTATATTTGGATGGGTCTGTTTCTGAGTTGTCTATTATATTTCATTGATCTCTTTATCAGTTCTTTTGACAGCACCATGCTGTCTTGTTTATTGTAGCTTTGTGTCTTGGGGTTGAGTAGTGTCAGTCTTTTCACTTTTTTCTTCTCCTTAAATGTTTTGGCTATTCCTGGTATTTTTTCTCTCCATATAAACTTTAGAATCAGTTTATTGATGTCTACAAAGTAACTTTCTGGGATGTTAATTGGGATTTTATTGAATCTATAGATCAAATTAGGAAGAACTGACAAATTAATAGTATTGACTATTACTATCCATAAACGTGGAATATCTCTCCATTTATTTAAAATTTCTTTAATTTTTTATCACATTTGTAGATTTTCTTATTCCTGAGTATTTTATTTCTTTTATGCTACTATAAACAGCATTTTGCTTTTAATTTCAAATTTTAAAAGTCAGTATAATTGCTTATATATAGGAAAGTGATTGCTAGTATATAGGAAAGCAATTGGCTTTTATATGCTAACCATGTACTATGGTTTGAAAGCTTGTCTCCTCTGAGACTCATGTGGAAACTTAATCCCTAAAATAACAGTATTAAGAGGTGGAGCTTGTAGGAGATGATTAGATCATGAAGACTGCCCTCATGAAAAATTAAGTCATTCATGGATTCATGGATTAATGGCTTAATGGGTTCATGGATTATCAAAGTAGTAGATTAGTTATCAGCAGAGTGAGTCTGTTGTAAACAACTGGTCTGGCCATTTCTCTATCCCCTGCCTTGTGATGGCCTGTGCCACCTTGAGACTCTGCAGAAAGTCTCCACTAGCAATAAGGTCCTCTGGCCCTCATCAGATGCAGCCCCTTGACTTTGCACTTCCCAGCCTGTAGAGCTGTAACAAATAAATTTATCTTCATTAGAAATTACCAGTCTCAGGTATCCAGTTATAGCAACAGAAAACAGACTAAGACACCTGTGCATCCTGAAATCTTGCTATAATCACAAGCATGTATCATACCTTTCTTTATTGCACTTTGTTTTTTGTGCTTCACAGATGTTGTGTGGGGTTTCTTTGTTTTGTTTTGTTTTTCCTTCAAATTGAAGGTTTATGACAACTCTGCATAGAGCAAGTCTATTGGTGCCATTTTTCCAATTCCATGTGCTCACTTTGTGTGTCTGGATCACATGTTGTTAATTCTTATAATATTTCAAAGTTTTTATTGTTATGCCTGTTATAATCAGTGATTTTTGATGTTATTATTATAGTAGATCTGTTGTGAGTTGTTACCATGAATGGTTGTTGAATTTTGTCACACTTTCTCCATTTATCAATACAGTTGTAAGATTTTTTTTCTTTATTCTATTGATATTTTGGATAACATTAATTGATTTTTGAATATTGAACCACTCTTGCTTACCTTGAATAAATCCCACTTGGTTGTGGTGTATAATTCTTTTTATATATAGTCAGTATCCTAATATTTTGCTAAGAACTTTTGCAACTATGTTCATGAGGGATATTAGTCTGTAATTTACTTTCCTTGGAAGGTTTCTTTCTGCTTTTGACATTAAGGTAATGTTGGTCTTATAAAACGAGTTACCAGTATATCCTTTACTTCTATTGTCTGGAAGAAATTGAAGAGAATTATTATAATTTATTCTTTAAATGCTAGGTAAAATTCACCAGTGAACTTATGTGGGTCTGATGTGTTATCTTTTGGAAGATTATTAATAATTAATTAAAATTCCTTATTAGATATAGGCCTGTTGAAATTATTTATTTCTCCTTCTGTGAGATTTTCTATATTGTGTTTCAGGGAATTGGTTCATTTCATCCAGACTATGAAATTAGTGGGCATATAGTTTTTCATAAATTTATTTAATATCCTTTTATTATACATAGAAAATATAATAGTGGTTACTCCTTTGTTTTTAATAGCAGTTTGTATCCTTTCCCTCTGAATATTTCTCTCTCATTTTTCTGATTAGTCTATCTAAAATTTTATCAACTGCATTTATCTTTTTAGAGAATCAGCTTTGGGTTTTATTAACTTTCTCTATTGATTTTCTGTTTTCAATTTCATAGATTTCTGCTCTGATTTATATTATTTCCTTTATTCTTACTTTTGATTTAGTTTACTCTTCATTTTTTAGTTTCCTAGGGGTTTCTGAACAGAAGTCCAATGTAACTCTCATGCATGTTCTTCTATAGTAAGGTATTTTTTTTTCTCTGACTTCTTTCCATATTTTCCTTTTGCCTTTGATTTTCTGCAGTTTGAATAAGATATGCTTAGCTTTATTTTTTGGTAATAATAATATTTGATGTTTTCTGAGTGTCCTGTATCTGTTGTATTGTGTTTGTCAAATATTTTGGAAAATTCCCAGTCATTATTACCACAAATATTTTCTGTTGCTTTCTCTCTTTCTTCTTCTCTGGTGTTCCCATTATGTATGTTACATTGTTTGTAATTGTCCCACAGTTATTGGATATTCTATTCCATTTTTTAAAGTTTTTTCTCTCTTTTCTTTTCAGTTCGGAAGTTTCTACTAACATGTCTTCAAGCTCACTGATTCGTTCCTCGGTTGTGTCCATTCTCCTGATGAGCCTACAAAAGTCATCCTTCATTTCCGTTACAGTGGGGTGTTTTATTATTATTTCTATTATTTTCCTTAAATTTGTCTTAGGATTTCCTTTCTGCTTACATGACCCATATGTTCTTGGCATGGTATGTACTTTTTCCATTAGACTCCATAGCACATTAAAGACAATTATTTTAAATTTCTGGTCTTATAAAAATCTCTGCCATATCTGAGTATGATTCTGATGCTTGCATTGTCTCTCTAATCTGTGCTGTCTGCTTTTTAGCATGCCTTGAAATTTTTTGTTGATAGCTGAACATGATGTATCAGGAGAAAGGCACTGAGTTAAAGAGGCCTTTAATGTGAGGCTTTATGTTTATCTAGCTTGTGGTTATGCTGTGTTTACTATCTGCTGTACTCGTAGATATCAGAAGTTAAAAATTTCCTCTAGTGTTCTGTTTGTGTCTCTTTTGTTGGCTTTAGCTTCCCCTAGAGGCCTTTCTTAATAGCATCTGAGACTTGTAGTTGTTTCTGTGGTAATCCCTTATTATTATACAGGAGCTCTATTGATGTGGAATTAAGATGGGGTGGGGAGGGGAAGGGTTCTGTAGTCCTGTTATTAGGTTTCAGTCTGTTAGTAAGACTTTGCCCCTAGACTGTGACCTTCACCAGTGCTTCTCAGCAACCCTCACCCCCACTTAGGTGAGACAGAAGGGCTAGAGGGTGCCCCCTCTGTGTATTTCCCTTCTCCAAGTTAGTTGAACTCTGGTAAATCCCAACTGGGTTAGAGTCTGGCAAAATCGTTTTCCTTAAATTCAGGCTGTGTTAAAGAGAACAGAAGGCTTTGTAATTTTTTTTTTTCAAAATGATTACTTTTATCCCTCCTCCTGCCAAATACACTGGGGGGATTTTTCTTTGAAAACCTGAAGGGCCTTGTGGAAGGAAAACTCACAAAAGTATGGGATCCCCATAAGATAACACCCCCACCCCAGGAGTTTTTAACTCTCAAGCTCTTCCACACTAAGCCTCAGCAATTTGTCAATCACAGTTTATGTGTTAGTACTGGCCTCAGTGAGAAGCCGTGATTTTCTATATTTACCTGTTTCTACAGTTTTCAGTGTGGCAGCTTGTCCTGTGACTTCAACCCTAATGAATCTAAGGAGAGTGTTGTTTTCCTGTTTCTTGAGCTTTTTTTGTGTGAGGATGAGACTGATGACTTCTAAGCTCTTTATTTGTTGGAGTAGAAACTAAACCACATTTTTAATAGAGAAATTATTCTTCTTAGGAAAAATATTTTCTGGTAATAATAACAATTGTTCGATACAAAAATTTTGGAATGCAGAAAAATATAAAGTGAAAGTGAAAAATCTTCCATATTCATATTATACTAATAAAAATCTATATTTTTGTGTATAGTTTCTGTTTGTCTTTTTTGTTTTCATACCTGTGTGATCACAAGGTTATTCTCTTTTGTAACTTGTTTCTTTTCATTTAAGAATATACCTTGTATTTCCAAAACAGGATTTTGAATGACTACATATTACTCTCTAATATGGCTATTATGTAATTTGTTTAACATCTCTTGTTAATCATTTACATTGTTCCATATTTTCATTATTACATCTTCATTGGTAATCAATAGACTTATAAATGTTTTAACAGTCTCTGATGATTTCTTAATAGTAAATTCCCATTAAAATAAAATTTGTGAGTTAAAGAGAATAAATATATTTAAAGCTTTTGATTCTTTTTGCTACATTATTTTTTAGTAACATTTTGGTATTTATACTCTATCAATTTGAAGAGAAGAATTATTTGTGATTGCAAATATCATTTTTCTTACAAAGAGACCTGAAACTAGTCAATGAGGCCAAATTTACTGAATTACTGGATCATAGATTTGATTAGAGATAATAGATTAGACATCTCCTTCTTCACTATGCCCTATTTATTTGCCATTAATATACCTGAAATGCTATATGTATGTGTGTGTCTGCTCCTTAAAATACAGAACCGTTCCTTATTCATATGGTTTCTTTAAATGAATGAATGAATGAATGAATGAATACATAAATGAACAAATACAGAAAAGAGTGACTGTAACTAATGACCTCTCCTCTCTTTCCCCACTACTTTGCATGTGCAATTCCAACATAAGGCATATCCTGAGAATTTTATAGCTTGCTCCCACTGCCACATCTGGTGTCATACACGAGGCAACCTACATTAACATAAGCAGTAAGGACATGAACTATCACATGGAGCAAGAAGGCCAGCAGTGAGGCAGCGGTAGAATTTATTTATTTGAGTGGTTAAGTAATACCTTCAAGAACCTAGGATGGTTGTATCTTTCTCATGCTGCCATACTCAGTGTTTCAGCTTTCCCCTAGTCTTGCTCATCTAAGAATGCATGCACAGCAGTTCTAGACTAAATATCTATACAAAAAAATAGCTTGACACAGCGAAACCCTAAAGGTAAAAATAACAGGCCTTTATATGAATCACTTCAAGAATGAGAAATTATTTTCTAGAGATGTGCCAGCAGACATCTACATATATTTTATTAGCCATACTTATGATAAGCCCTTGCCCAAACCAATTTTCAGGAGAAGTGTAAGATCCACATGGTTTGTTTAGGTCATCTCAATACTTTCTTACAAGGTTATATGTGGCATCAGCTTCCTGTGACGCTTATGACCACACAAAGGAAGGTGAGTGACTGCACAGGATTAGTGTTTGATGAAATGAGTAAGAAAGGGAAGGGTATGTGTTGGGTAGCAACAAGTTATAAAAGAGAATAATCTTGTGATCACACAGGTATGCAAATAAAAAATACAAACAGAAACTATGCACAGAAAGCAACTGTATTTTTATCAATGTAATATGATAATGAAAGAATTTTTACTTTCACTTTATATTTTTATAAAAATATATGTTCACTCTATATTTTATACTGTATGTCACCTTTGCAAATTAGTTCTTTGTAAGGCAAAAGTAGAACAGTATCTTTTTGTTCCTTATAATAGTATCCTCTAGTGGCAAAATTGACCACTTTGAATGAGGCAAGCTTTTATTCTCTTGAATAGGAATTTCAGTCGTGACTTTGAAGAGTTGTGAAATACATATGTGATTTATAAATGAATTTTAACACATAAGTAACAGTGGATTCAAAATAATTTAAATAATAACATCATATCTTTTTTAAATTGTGAAAGCATGATCAGTAGATCACTAGGTTGTATCCATAGCCCACAACCAATCTTACCTATAACAGATGCTTATGGCATCAATTATTGTCACAAATACATATCAAGTGTTTGTGAAAAAAATTTACTAAAGATGCCCTTGAAGTCTGATAGAGTCAATCCTGTGTTACAAGGTAGAACCCACACTTAGCAACTACTGCTTTTGTGAGGGCTGGAGTTCAACACAGCCTCTCCGTGAAACTTCTGTTTTCTCATTGCTCTGTTTTCTTAATTTTGATTCATGTTTTACTGAGTCAAAGGAATTTTAAAAACTTCTAGAAAAATACTATGTCAACTTGAATTTGAATTGCTATAAAACTTTAATGGATCTGACCCTTTTATTTCACCTCTCAAAAAATAAAGCAAAACAAAAATATAGTGCAACAAAGTGACACTTTAGTTAGCATACATTTTTATCTCATTTAATTTTATGGCAATTTTTTAAACTCTCTAAAGTTTATAGAGCAATTAAACTATGTTCTCAGTCAGGAAAAAAATACCCACATAAAAGAGCAATAAGCTAAGTAGTAATTTCCAGATCCCAGGCTCATTTTTTACTACTACTTATTCAAGTTGAATGAGTATTTGTTCTGTAAAATAAAAAGTAGCTCCTGCTGCAAATGAAAATTGATTTTTGTTTGTCAAAGAATTGTTAATAAATTTGTAATAACAGAGAATGCAAAAGCAGACTTATCAAATCAATGAATTAAATTGATTGCAAATTTATATGATCCTTTTCTATTGTTTTTCATTTGAACTGCTGCAGATTTTTCAACATAAACCAGTGAATTAAATTGAATAAATACTTCTGTATTAACATCATCTTTAAATCATGATGTAGTACTACCTAAAATACCTAATCAAATACTGAATCTGTTGAACTTGATTTTGTCTTGGGATATACCCGAGAACATCTTTAGAGATTACTAAGTGGATGAAAGTATTTGAAAATTGTTCCAATCTATCAGTTAAACATAAATAAATTTTATAGATACAAATATAGACATTTATTTGAAACCAGCACAAACATTTTCAGTGACTTTCACCAAATAATCCCAGCAATATTACAAAAATTATAAATAAAATATATATGCATTTATTCATAAAAATAAATAAATCAAAATTATAGTTCTTTATGACCTACATAAAAATTTAAATCTTTTTGAAAATTAGTGAGAATTGTGATTTTATAACATTATTAATATCATTTGGAAACACATTTTTAAACTATGTGTGTTTATGGTTGAGGGAGAGAAGACCACTGAAGTTTTCAATATATCTAAGCTATGTAAAGACTTATTTTTATGGGCCATCTCTCCAAAATACTCTGATTTTTTTTTCATGGAGTATCATGAATCAATGGTCAATATTGTGACTACAATAATCATATTGATACAACTACAGGTAATGTCTGATTAAGGCTAAGTGTATACCTTATCAAACAAGTTGCACTGGAAAAATACCTAATATAAATTTTCTTCAAATAAATTTATTTAATTTTTCCAGACATTAGAAGGAAGGATTTGGGGTATAATACTCTAATGAAACATCTAATTTGATTTTAAAAGACATGTCTAATATTATAATAATATAGTAAAACATAAATGAGCATTTGAGTAGTGTCAAAGTTTCAAATTTAATATATTTTTTCTTGGAAAACCTCACTCACAGCTACTCACCTCACTTTCAGAGGTATCTACTCCTGTATGTTTTCATTTATATTCTTATAGATGGTTGAGTCTATAATTATCATTATTATTGTATACATTTTTTACATTTATAAACATAAAGAAAAATTTACTTGCTTCCTGCTGTAAAAGAAAAAAATATTAGCTCAATATCTTCACCCTACTTTATCTCCCTTCAAAATGTTTTTGTATTTAAAGTCTATCAGTTTCCTTTTAAACATTAATTTTTAGATGTAGCCACTGTTTCTGTTACATACATTTAGGCAGTAACCTTTTTTTTTTCCCCATTTTTTTGAGATGAAAAACTTCACAATTGCCTTCTTTTTCCCATCTGACTTCTAATAGCTTCCAGCAACTCCAGAATTTTTACATTGTCAAGGTCTATAGTATTTTCAATGTCGTCACTATAGGTATTCCTACTTTGTCTAGTTAGTGATCAGAAATATAAAGTTTTTGACCATTCTATATAATTTGTGTTACTATGAAAATAGTAACACAAATAGGCCCAGATTGGCAATTTCTGTTTTAAAAGCCTATGACAATTATGATTGAAATTGTATAAAACCTACAGATATATTTGGTAAAAGTTTAAGTCATCTTATTAGGTTTTCTGATCCAAAAGTATAATATTTTTCCATTTATTTATGTCTTTTTAATTTCCCTAACAAATAGGTAGTTGGAAAAGAGAGAAGTATTTTAATAGTCTTATCAGATCCTTGTGGCTGAGTTTCTTTGATATACACCCAAACTGGGCAAGTGGTAGTTAAAGTTTAGTTGCAAGGCGTAATATGAAAACATATAAGCAACCTTTATTTTTATTTCAGAATATCACGGAGGGCTACAAATGTTTAGGTTACATATATTGACTTTGCCCTGCCCGAGTCAGAGCTACAAGTGTGTCCATCCCCCAGATGGTGCTCATCACACCCATTAGGTGTGAATATACCCATTCCCTCCCCCTCCCACCTGTCCAACACCCGATTAATATTATTACTATATGTGCACTTAAGTGTTGATCAGTTGATACCGATTAGATGATGAGTACATGTGGTGCTTGTTTTTCCAGTCTTATGATACTTCACTTAGTAGAATGGGTTCCAGCTCTATCCAGGATAATACAAGAGGTGCTAGATCACCATGGTTTTTTATGGCTGAATACAACTCCATGGTATACTTATACCACATTTTATTAATCAACTCATGTATTGAGGGGCACCTGGGTTGTTTCCATATCTTTGCAATTGTGAATTGTGCTGCTATAAACGTTCTAGTGCAGATGTCTTTTTAAAATAATGTATTTTGTTCCTTTGGGTAGATGCCCAGTAAGGGGATTGCTGGATCAAATGGTAGTTCTACTTGTAGCTCTTTGAGATATCTCCATATAACTTTCCACAGTGGTTGTACTAGTTTGCATAGCCACATGTAGAAGACTTAAACAGGATCTGCACCTCTCACCTCTCACAAAAATCAACTCTCGTTGGATAACACACTTAAACCTAAGGCATGAAACTATAAGAATTCTAGAAGAAAATGTTGGAAAAACTTTCTAGAAGAAAAAGTTGGAAAACTGATGGATAGACATCAGCCTAGGGAAAGAATTTATGAAGAAGAACCCAAAGGCAATCACAGCAACAACAAAAATAAATAAAGGGGACCTGATCAAATTAAGAAGCAACCTTTTAAACTCTGTTCTATTAAAGTATGTGATCTATTTTTAGACTTTGAGAAGATTTTTTTACTTATGCACAACTGAGTAACATCATGCATTGATCACTTAGAAAAAGTTGGTTGACAGAGTAATGCAAAATTTACAAATATTGTCACATTTTATTACATGATATTATTGGGAGGTGGTCTGCCATGGACCTCTTGCGCTCCTGTGTATCTTTCTGAGTGTGCAAAACTTGCAAGGCTGTGACCTCAACTTCTTTCATCCAAGCCACTCCTTGGGTTTTTTATTCAGGTGGGCACCTAAGAGATGAAGTGAAACATCACAAGGATGTATGGCTCAGTATCACAGTGGATTCCGTATGTCAGGGTTCCTTTCCTGTGGTGGGTCCAGCACACGAGCAGGATCCCCTTGACACTGCACCATCCTGTGGGATTTGGGGCACAAAACAAGTGTGACCATGCTGATATTCTTGCTACTGTTTTTCTCTGAGTGATAGAGGCTACTGTGTCTGAGCCCCTAGTCTTTTGTCTCCTTCCGACATCCAGGAAATATGTAAGACTGACTTACTAGCTTGTATAATTATTTAGTTAGGAGAGATTCTATCTCTAGCTCTTTTTCAGATTGCCAAACTTGCTCAAATAGGGTAAAATCCAAATAGTTCTGGTGATGGTGATGGTATGCTGATATAAACCCAGCTTTCTGCTAGGAGCAGAGAAGGGGCTGATCTGTAGTTTGTGAAGGAAGCCCCTGGGAATTAGTAGCAGATAGGTTGGCCAAACTATATGGTTAACTGGGCAATAGAGAGTTCTTTATTTTTTGCCTATCATTGAGAAAGAATTGAGTACATGCTTGTAAAACAATTATCAGGCAGCAGGCTCAAAGACAATTGCCCAGAATTAGACTGCTGGAACAGAGAAAATGTTCTAAATTATTTTCTATAAATGTACTCTATTATAGGACACCCTAACCTGGGATCAGGAACTCAGAGAAAATTTATGGATGAGCTTCACGGACTATGAAACCCTGAAATTACATATAAAATTGTTTGATGATCTTTTTTTTTTGATT
>VBSM01000483.1:40535688-40548559 GCA_008086735.1 Cheirogaleus medius
CAACATTTTTTGTTTTGGGACTTTTTGACAAGGCCATTCTTACCGTAGTTAAGTGATATCTCACTGTGGTTTTGATTTGCATTCCCTGATGGTAATTTTCTTTGATTTTGAAATACTTCTCATAATCATCTGCATTTTTGGCTTTAAAAAAATGTTAGTCTTGACTGAATTCTGGCTCCCTTATTCTTAGCTGTGTCATCTTGGAAACATTTACTTATTGCATTTAGTAGAGCTAACTATATACCAGGCTTTAAAAATAATAACTACTTTTATCTTCATAACAACCATTTGAAGTGTTTTTCTATTTCACCTATGCAAAACCTAAGGCACAAACACGATAGCTAACTTGCCCAAGGTCACACAGCTAGTGAAAGGTGGAGCCTGACTCCAGGTTCCAGGATCTCAGCCATGATGCTCTGCTGCTTCAGACCTCAGTTATATTGAACTGATATGGAGACTAAGTGGGCACTGAAAAAGGGCACGATTCCTTAGGCATATATCTTGTACAGTGTGAATTCGCAATAAGTGCTAGCTTTAAAAATGAACATATTTTAGAATGAAAACTAGTATAATTAAAAGGCTAGCATGATATTACATAAGTCATAGAATCAAATTTATAAAAACAAATGCAGCAAAAACAAATAAATGAGATGTACTACCATATGTGTGATAAGACTATAGGTTACAGATGTGGATATGCACGTGTTTATGTGTATGTATATATAGTAATTCATTTCCTTCTAGTTTTGTAAAGAGTTGAACAAAGCTGAATTTTTAGAGTAGCCAGGGAACAATGCACTTAATCTTTATGTAGATATTTTTTGTATCATTAATTGAAGTACTAGCCTAAGAATTATTATTTAGAATATGTGAAATAACAAAGGAGTTGAAACTCTTGCTCTGTTCTCTGTTTTGTCTATCTATCTAATAATAGATCTGAGAGATTTTTGTCAAACAATGCAAAAAATAGAAAAATTGATGGGTGGATAAGTGGATGAATGGAAGGATGGAAGGGTAGACTGACTGGAACTATAAATTGTTAAGTTCTTGTGCCATGTCCTAAGGGACATCTAAGTAAGATGGAACACTTTCAAAAAACAATTAAATTTTTGAAAATATAAAATTATTTTATAAGAGTAATTCGTAGAGGAATTTTTAACCTGGAAAGAGAACTCTCAGAAAGGGTGTGAGAGCGAGTAACAAATGTACAAAGCCAGGTTTGCTCCTTTCTGTTTGTCAGTGTAATTTCACAAAGCCCCTGACTCTGTGACGATGTGCAGGTCTCCAAAAAGATGCTTCAAAGACAAAACAACATAGAACACAGTGCCCTCCCCACATCTCTTGCCTGAGTCACTCTATTGATTAAAAGATAAATGACCCCAATCTTTGCCTTTTCCTACATCTAAGATAATATCTGATGGGCTCAGTGATTATGCCTCTGCAGTCTGTAACCAGATGTACTCTTGCACCCAATCTGTGACATGATCTCGCACATGCTGCACCTCCACAGCCTGTACACAGGCAGTGGGCTAACATGCTGTGCCAGGGCAGGCTGATGGAGCCTCTTTAAAGGGCTGTTCCTGAGCTGTAGTCCTTGGTCTATGTTCCTCAGGAAGACTTCTGAATAAAGATAACTAGTTTTTTAAATGCTTGACATTTTTTTCCTTTGGTCAACAAGAGCATGAACTATTTTTATGCTTTTATTATTTTTTTGTGAAATTCCATTTGGTAAGTTTTTTTATTGTAAATTGTCAGTTGATAATTTTATAAACTTATGGCATACAAAATGATGTCATAATTAATAGATAGGATAAATAATTCAATCTATCATATCTATAACCTCAGATACTTAAAATTTTTGTGGCAAGAACATTTGAAATTCACTCTGTTAGCAGTTTGGAAGTATACAACACTCTTATTATTATCCATATTCACCATGCTATGCAGTAGAACTCAAAAAAAGAAAAAAATTCCTCCTGTTTAACTAAGATTTTGTGCCCTCGATCATCCTCGCATTTCTCCAGCCCCCAGCCTCCATAAGCACCGTTGTACTCTGTTTCTATGTTAGACTGTTTTAGATTCCACATATCCTCAAAAGAAGACATACAAATGGCCAAAAGATATATGAAAAATGCTCAACATTGCTAATCATTAGGTAACTACAATTTAAAACCACAGTGAAATATCATCTTATACCTGTCAGAATGGCTTTTATCAAAAAAGTAAAAAATAACGAGTGTTGGCTAGGATGGGGAGAAAAGGAAACCCTTGTACAGTATTGGTGGGGATGTAAATTAGTACAGACATTGTGGAAAATAGTATGAAGGTTCCTCAAAAACTAGAAATAGAATTACCTAATAACTATTTTTAAATATTTGGGAATATTCATGTGATTACTCATGCAGAAGATTCTTAAGAGATTCCCCCAAAAGTCAATTGGATAGAAAGTGAGGACAGTGAGATTCTTACTTATTTTGAGAAAGACATTAATATTTGAATTTTTTTATCACTACATATTTAGGCCATCATTGAACAAATGACCTCTTGTCTAGCATATGGTAAAAGGGCTTTAAACCCTTTAAACCACTGACAGACACTTGTTCTGGCTGAACTTTACATTTTTGTTCAAATGCTTTCTTTCTATAGTTCTGTAAGAACATGGCGAGAGTGAGAAAGCATGTTCTGGTGGCTGCTGGATATATCAGTCATATCCTGTGGCTTCATCATCCCCTGCTACCGTACTTTGGCAGGAACTCCAAAGCCACTTAGCTGTGGACATTTCCAAACCTTAGATCTGGAATACATTTTTGAGATGATTCAATAGAGCAACTTTATTTGACAGCAAAGGAAAAAAAAATGATGCTTACGAGGGTTCTGTTGCTTGCTCAAGGTTAATCAGTTGGTGGCTGATATAGTTGGGCTATTTCTCCCCTCCAAATATCATGTGCAAATTCGATCCCCAGTGTTGGAGGTGGGGTCTAATGGAAAGCATTTGAGGGGGGTGAATTCCTCATGAAAGGCTTAGTGCCATCCTCCCTGTAATGCGTGAGTGCTCACTCTATCAATTCCTAGGAGAACTGATTGCTAAAAAGAGCCTGTCACCTCCTGCTCTTTTTTCTTGCTCCTTCCTCTGGCCATGTGATGCCGGCTCCCTTTGCCTTCCATTGTGAGTGGAAGTTCCTGAAACCCTCCCCAGAAGCAGATGCCAGTGCTATGCTTCTCGTACGGCTGCAGTACCTTATAAATTACCCAGCCGTGGGCATTCCTTTATAGTAACACCCAAGCAGACTAAGACAGTGGCCAATTCATTAATAGAATCTATATCTTGTATTATGTGGCTATTATTTTCATTCTACTCTGCTTCTGTGCTAAAATGAGCCCTGTTTCTGACTCTGTTCATGACTTATTCCTGCCATCCCTAGAAGTGCAAAAGTTATCTTAGGACCTTAAAGTTAAGAGCAAAAGCCTGAAGTAGTAGGAATAAAAAGAGGGGAATAATTAGCAAAATATGTGAGATGTGAAATCACTCGTACATGGTTCACTACGTATGTCAGGACACAAAGGAAGGCTCAGGCTGATTCAAATTTCTGGGTTGGGTGGTGATATTTAGGAATGGAAAAAGAATAGCAAGTGGAATTAGAGTGAGCAAAATATTTTAGAGGTATATGAGGATGGTCATTCTGCATGTGTTTTAAGTATTCATGAAAAATCCAAATGAAGTCCTCGTGTTTTCAGTTAAATAGATGTATCTGAAACTTATGACAGAAACCATTTATGGAAGTAATCATTTGATAGCTATAAGCATATCAATAATAGCAAAACTATGATCTGGATATTATTACCCCAGAAAAATAATATGGAGGAAAGAAAAGAGTGGATTG
This sequence comes from Cheirogaleus medius, assembly GCA_008086735.1. NCBI lineage: Eukaryota > Metazoa > Chordata > Mammalia > Primates > Cheirogaleidae > Cheirogaleus > Cheirogaleus medius. Next base: position 40,539,570 of record VBSM01000483.1, read on the forward strand.
AAAACCTAGGGAATGCTATGGAGCCGGAGGAAGAATTCTTCCCCTCTGCTGGTGTTTTCTTCCCCATGGAAGGAGCTCATCTAGCCAAGCACCCCGTCCTCTTTCTGCCCTCTCAATACTTCCTCCTTCAGACTGGTGACTTTGGAAGGAGAATTGAACATGCCTTTCTTGGGTGTCATAGTCACTTTTTCTCCTTCTCTTAGGTTCTAGGCTACCTGTAGAGAAAATATATTTTGCCCTGTTCTATGTGTGGGACAGCTGGGTCTTGACTCTACTGATAAAATCTACATCTTTCAGTACGAAATTTATCAGTAATAAATGTTTAATTTTTTTCTTCTTATGCTTTCCTGAAACTTTATATTTTCACAACAGTATTATGATTTAGAGAAGTTAGAGAAGTGTTTTTTATTGGGCTCCTGCAAACCCCGGACAAATGCAAACATACCAGGTGCAGGCAGAAGATGCAAGGCCCTTGAAGCAGATTGAAAAATTATTGTTACAGAGGCAAGAGCTGTAGGATCTTATTCTGTTGTAGTAGTAGAGGCGCTGGGATTGGTGAGCAAGAGGACATGCAGCAAACTCCCACTACTAATCGCTAACACTGCGGTCCGCCCCCCACCCCTTTGCGTCCTGGGGCCTGTTAGGAAATGGCTGGGCATCACCTCCTGAGCTCTGCACCACGCCCTCCCCACCCACAACACCCCCACCCCACCCCGGTCTGTGGAAAAATTGTTTTCCATGAAACTGGTCTGTGGTGCCAAAAACATCCGGGACCGCTGCAGGATCCTCTCTTGGGAGGTTGTGTCCCCAATAAAGAGGTCACCTTTCAGAATTTACACGTCACAGCAATTGGTAGGCCTAAAACCAAACAGCTGTTACTTTCCTGTGTAGCATATACAGAATCCTGTTTAGCTCTGCAAACCACTCAAGCAGGAACCTATTAATTGTCTGTGCATGTGCTTGGACCAGTATGTCTTAATTAATTGATTTAATGAAAGTCAGTACATTCTATGGAGCAAGTAGTGTTCTAGTTATTAGATGCACCATTGTAGCTGCTCCTTCATTCCAGTTTTATAAGCAGAATGGCAAGTAGCTATTTGATGTGCTTACATCTATTGACTTTCTATTAGATCAATAAAGACTCTGGTACAAACTATACTCCCAGGTGAAAAGAGAATGAGCTAGCAATTGACATCTTATATTGGATAGTCACTTACATGCTCAAGACAGCTATTATTTTTCCTTTCTTAATGCATTATACTACTAATATAGAAAAAGGTCAGGGTCTCATAATACATCTGAAATTAGAGTATGTTTTAATCATAATATAATAATCTAAATGCCACTATGCTTAATTAAAGGCCAGTTTTATTTAATAACACTTTTCCCTTTGGGGTAAAAACATGGACCTTTAACTTTTTTCCCTCTAAAGCTAAGGGCAATAAGTTCTAACAAAGTAAATCCTCTTTCAGAGCTCATTTATTCTAATAACTCTGCAGTCCATGCATAATCAGAGACACAAGACATACACACAAATGCAAGACCCTAGAAATTCTAAAATGGCTGAAATATCTCTTTGCAAGATGAGTTGATGCAGCATAATACTTTGCCCTATGCAAAATCGATCTTAAGTTGGAAAAAAGCATACTGATTATTTAATGACTGTGGTTATTTTAACAGCTCTTGTTTTCAGATTCTAGAACTTCATTACCTTCTAGGTTTTATTATTAAACACAAAAGGGTTTTGCTTCTCTCAGAAAAAATATAGTTATTCATCTGTCTCTGTCTTCCTCTTTCTCTCTCTCTCTAAAACATGCTATTAAAATTAGAAAAGCTGTTATATTACAAATTATCTTGATTTCATGATGCCTTTTCAAATTAGGGTTGAGTATATATTTCCTGTTCTTCAGTAACAATTCTGATAAATTTTGCCTCATTCTCTGGAATACGTGGCTGTGGGACAATAGGGTTGAAAATATGATTCCTTTCTCAGAATTATTTATCTTCATTCTATATTAGACCTGTCTATTATATCTCCTTGGCTCATATTATATTAGCTCCAATTGAACAAATATATTTTAAATTGATATATGACAACAAATGCCTATGCTTAAAAAGTTGAAATTAAATTTAATATTTTTGAGTCCAAATACACTTGTGTATTTTTACATATATATATATACATATGCATGTATGCATATACTCTCTCATGTCTTTAATTATTACTTCCATAGAATGTTGGTTTTATTAGAAGTAAACTGCTGCCTTTTTCCAAGTGGACTTTCTATCCTAAGGGAGAATAAATGACACATAAGTTGGTCAAATAATTAGATATTTTATCTAATTACTGCTGGATCTCTGCTTTATGGGATAGTCATTAATATGTGTAAAGCTTAGGGTATATTACTGGGGGCCAAAATGCTATGGTGTTTGGTCCAGTGGCCTATGGCTATGAAACAAGGAAAATAATATTTGATAATCATGAATGGAAGATTTATCTGATTTTGGTATTTTGATAATTTTCTCTACAATAATGATAATCTATACTCAAGAAAAATGTTTAACTCATGATTTTGCCTTTTGATACATAAAGTAATTTTTAAATAATGGAGATATTTCCATCATTACAATTTTTTAAGACTAGATGCATATCTATCTTTTGGTAACTGAATGCTGATATTTATATTTTTAGATAAAGTACAAGATCAGATCTTTATAAACATGAAACTATTTGTTTTCATTTTCCATATATCATTTGGCTTTCATATTTGAAAAAGATTTCAATATTTATTATAAACATCTTTGGGTATTTAAGTGTAAACAACTATTAATGTTTCTGAATGATTCTAAAACAAGTTTAATGTATTAAAATTCACTGCACTTCCCTTTCCTGATTATACATTTATAAATGTGTTTTTCTGCAATATTTAGATTATTCTGTTATTTAATAAATTAACATTCGTCAAGCAGATCACTTAAAGAAACAATCAATATTGTGTATATTGTCAGTATAGCCTGAGTGGGCACAGGTACATTTAGGTAATGCTTACTGATATTGTATGCCCAGTATCCTTATCATATTCTTTAGATATCATAGATGTTGTCTTGCCCTAGATCATAGGGATGCATACAACACTAAAACTGTGATGTTCATAATATTTTTACCTCCCTGCCTAAAGTGACTAATCCTATGGGTAGAACTTTCATCCAAATTGGATTGATAAATATTGTTCCTTGGAAATTTTCATCCTCAATGAAAATCCAGGATTAAAAATCCAATATCACTCTAATTGTGAAATTTAAAGGATGTGAGGGAAAAAGTTGCTAGGAACCATGGCCCCAACCACCCTGAAAAACTGAAGCCATTATGTTGGTTTTAAAAATAGAGAGGAGAAATAAAAAGATAATTCCAAAGCCTCCAGGATCTAGTATATGGCAGTTATTAAAACTAACTTTAACCTTCTCTTTCACGAAGTTTATAAACTTCACAAAGTTTATAGCTATGAATCAATAAACACTGCTTTTTTCCATGAACCCCGTGGGTTTTGGTTACTTTTAGTTGAACAGATCTTGAGCAGGGCACAGCTGAAGGCAGGGAAAGCAGGGGAGAGGGATGGGGGCCGTGGAGGGAAAGAGAAGCTCTGCTCCAGAAAGCTGGGCTCACGACCTTCAAATTCCAGAGACTTGGAGCAGCCATGCTTGACTTCACGGAAAGAAATTCTGGTGTTTTCAGTTCACCCAAAACTTTATATTAACTCTGGCGACCCCTAAACTTTCTCCCTCCTGCTGGAGGAAAGTGAGCAGCATCTGAAGCACCAGTGTCACAGCTTGTTTCTATCCCACCTTTCATCCTCAGCATCTAAACATTCTTTGGACAGGTAGGACACAGGCATTTCCTCCTTCCCATCCCTGGCCCACCACATGGGTAAGCATTTTGCTAGAGGATCCTGGGGCGTCTTCTCAGACTCGGCAGGCAGAATGGCCTCCCAAAGATGTCCACGTCTAATCCCTGGAATTAGCGAATATGTTACATTATGTAGCAGAGGGAATTTTGCAAATATAATTAAGTGTATAGGTGCTAAAATAGGGAGATTAGCCTGGATTATACCGGTGGGCCAAACCTAATCATATGAGAAAAACAGATTACTTTTTCCAGCTAGACAAGAAGATATGCATCATAAAGGGCGGGCAGAGACCTTTGAGTGTGTAAAGAACCTGAAGCTCCGTTGCAGGTTTGAAGATGGAGGGGCCGTGTGACGGGGAATGCAGATGGCCTCAAGAAGGTAGAGAGTCTTCTGGCTGATAGTCACCAAGGAAACAAAGATCTCAGCCGTAGAGCTGTAAGGATATGAATTCTGCCAACAACCTGAATGAGATTAGAAGTGGATTTTCCCCCAAAACCTTCAGATAAGAGCCTATGCCAGATGACACCTTGATTTTGGTCTCATGAAACCCAGAGCAGAAGAAGCTGCAAAGCCAACATGGAATTTTGACCTTTAAAGCTGTGAAATACAGTCAGAAAGTGATGTAAAGCAGCAGCCCCCAAACTTTTTGGCACCTGGGACCAATTTCATGGAGGACAATTTTTCCACGGACCGGGATGGGGGAGAGGGGGAATGGCAAACGATGGGAGTGGCTGTAATACAGATGAAGCTTCTCTCCCTGGCCGGCAGCTCACTTCCTGCTGTTCGGCCCAGCTCCTACCAGGCTGCCACTGGCACCAGTCTTCAGCCCAGGGGCTGGGGACCGCAGGTGTAAAGGACATTGGAAACTAAGAAGGGGGGGAGATTGGGAGGAGGATGAGGGATAATAAAACTTAACCTACAGGATACACTGTACGCTATTCTGGTGATGGGCACACTGAAAGCTCTGACTTCAGCATTTTACAGTTCATTCATATAACAAAACCACTTGAACCTCCTTAATATTTTGAAATAAATAAATAAATAAATGACATGGCAATTACCTATCAAAAGACTGTTAAACAATAAATTTTTGTCTTTTAAGGCCTGTTTATTTGCTATACATCCAGTTTTAAATTGGATATAGGAAAAAGGTTTAAATTAGTCAGAGCCATTTAAAGTCACCAGAAAGTCATAGAATCTGTTGGACATTTTACAAAGGGATAGAAAATGAAAGATTTGGTCTATGACAATTGAGAACAGCATTTAGAGGAATTAAAAAGAACTTCCATGATTATAATTCAATATGTGGAGAGTCTAATAAATTGATAATTTGTGATAAAAATTGGAAATATATAAATGCCCACTGTGAAAATGGATATATATAATGGATAATATATACAAAATATCTACTTTGTATTAGTTAAAACAAATGAAGTATCTCTCAATGAATCAACACTAATGATTCTTGAAAGCAGAAGTTTACATAAAAGAAGCAGATTTCAGAGGGATAAGTGAAATACAATGTCATTTAGCCTTTCACACCAAAGCAAGGACATCACATTTTAGAAAAGAAATGGAAAACCACTGAAAAATTGTAAGCACAGGATGGCATGATCTGAGTTGTATTTTAAAAGTATCACATCGGTATTGAAATTGAGGACAATTTATGGAAGGAACATAAGAAAGAAGAATTAGTAAACTACACAATGCCCCAGGCATATGATAATAGTGGCTTGTTCCAGGGTGGTAGCAGCCGAGGGGATGAGACGTGCCCATATTCTGAAGAGTCTGTGAAGGTAAAACTGACAAACTTTGTTCCTGGATGGAATATAAGATGTGAGAAAATGAGAGGAATCAATAAATACTTCAAGTATTAATATTTTAGTTCGAGCAATGGAAAGAATAGAATTGTCATTAATTGTGATTGGGAAGATTACAGGAGCAGTAATTAGGGGAATTCATTATCTCATAACTCACTTTGGTCTGCATTTTTGATTCAGTCTGTTTGAATTTTGACCTATATAGGAAGCAGCAGCATGTGGATGATATTTAAAGCAATAAGAATGAATGAGATCAGCTAGGATGTAAGTTTAGATGGAGAACAGTACTGAGCCCAGGGAGGACATTCTAATTCTTGTTAATGAGATCAGGAGAAATCAGATAAAATATCACCACCATAACAGCAATAGAAAACGGAGAGGTAGCAGCTAATGTGGCAGGGGTAAATTCAGGACGCAGAGGTACGCTGGAAGCCAAGTCAAGAACATGATTCCGGAGGAATGGAATGATCAAGACCATGAAATATCACTGATAGGTCAAATAGAACTGAATTTAGAAAAATCGTTGTTAATGATGGTTGTTAATGATGAGCTAGTTTTGTGCATTGGTAGAAACAAAATCTTGTTTTGAATAGGTTAATGAGGCAAGGGAACAGAAATGATTTGGGACAGTGAGTATAAAAAATTCTATTGTTATTTTGCTGCTAAGAGGCAAGAACAAAGGAGGGACTAGCGGAAGGAGAATATTGAGGCCAATGATTTTTTTTTTAATAAATGAGATATTCCACTGCTGTCGTGTTATAACAGCCAATCACAAAGAGAGGAGAAAACTGATCAGACAGAAGAGAATGCAGAACTTCTGAAGCAACATAAGTGAGAACATGGACACGGATGGGACCTAGTTCACAACAGAAGAGGTAGGCTGCATATGAATTTCTGCAGACAGGTCATCCATAACAACACAGAAGATGGAGTGCATGGGTACAGATGGAAATAAGCAGAGCTATGTGCTCCTGAGGGTATTGAGAATTCTTTTCTATTTCTCTTCTCAATAAAATAAGAAACTAGGTCATCAGCTGAAAATGATGAAGAAAGATGGGGTGTTAGGTGTTCCTATAAACACAAGGTGTGAAAAAGTCATGTAGGAAAGTGGGAAAATAAAAAAACTAAGGACAGGAAGTAGGGTTGCTAGGCAACACTGAGCCAAATTAAAGTAAGTAATCATGAATTTAAAATGAGACTACATGGTTTCATTCTGTGTTTTTTTTCTTCAGCTACAATAAGTAATTCAAGTAAATTCTAGAGTAGGCAGAAATTTGAGTTTAGAAAATCTAGGTTAATATTCAAAAGGGTAAGAGAAGCAAAAGGGTTGATAATATATGCAAAAAAGTGATAAAATGGACTGTGAAAACTGAAATGAAGGGAAGAAAAGAAAATGAAGGCTACGTGGGATGAGACAAAGAAATGTCGATAGGAATGATTTTATTGTAACTCCTATAGATTGGGGCAATTGGGAGTAGTCCTCAAATGATATAAAGTGGTAGACTGAGGGCAGGGCACTTGGAATTGAGTCAAATGAGGCTTTTGGTAATGACATGACTCTAGGCTATGAAGGTGAAAGTGGGTTATGAATTTAGTGAATTAATGAGGGGAAAAGGAAAAGATATTAAAGTAAAGGAAGTCAAGAATATCAAAGCCAAGGATAGTGGAAGGTTTTCAAAATTTCATCAAGAAGGTCAGGCACAGTGGCTCACACATGTAATTCTAGCACTTTGGGAGGCAGAAACAGGACAAACACTTGAGCCTCAGAGTTCAAGACCAGCCTAGGGGTCTTCTTCATAAATTCTTTGCCTAGGCTAATGTCTATGAGAGTTTTATAAACATATTCTTCTAGAAGAACTCTTATGATTTCATGCCTTAGGTTTAAATCTGTCATCCATTGTGACTTGATTTTTGTGGGAGGTGCGGATCCTGTTTCCATCTTCTACATGTGGCTATCTATTTTCCCCCCATTAGTTTTGGATAGGGATTGTTTTACCAGTATATGTTTTGTCTGCTTTGTCAAAGATCATATGGCAATATGAGTATTGTTTTGTATGTGGGTTCTATATTGGTCTATGTATCTGTTATTGTGCCATGCCCATGCTGCTTTGGTTACTATTAATATAGCCTTGTAGTATAGCTTGAAGTCTAGTAAATTGATGCCTCCCAGTTTGTTCATTTTCCTTAAGGTTTCTTTGGCTATAAAGGGTCGTCTCTGGTTACATACAAAGCATAGAATTGTTTTTTCTAGATCTGTGAAAAATGATGATGGTATTTTAATAGGGACTGCATTGAATCTGTATATCACTTTGGGTAGTATAAACATTGGCACAATATTGATTCTGCCCATCCAAGGGCATGGTGTAGTTTTCCATCTGTTTATATCCTTTACTATTTCCTTCCTCACTGTTTTGTAGTTCTCCCTGTAAAGGTCTTTCACTCCTTAGTTAATATATTCTGAGATATTTTATTTTCTTTGTTGCTATTGTGAAAGGTATTGAGTCTTTGATTTGGTTCTCAGCTTGACTGTTGTTGGTATATATGAATGCTACTAATTTGTGTACATTGATTTTGTAACCTGAGGCTTTGCTGAATTTATTTATCAATTCCAGTAGTCTCTTGGCAGAATGCTTGGGGTTTTCTAGACATAAGATCATGTCATCAGCAAAGAGCGATAGTTTGACCTCTTTTACCCCCATTGGGATATCCTTGATTTCCTTCTCTTTCTGAATGCTCTGGCTGGGACTTCCAGCACTATATTGAATAGAAGTGGTGAGAGAGGTCAACCTTGTTTGGTTCTAATTCTAAGTGGGAATGTTTTTGATTTTTCCCCATTCAGTATGATGTTGGCTGTCGGTCTATCATGTTAATATGTGCCTTTTATCATTTTAAGGTAAGTCCTGTCTATGCCTATTTTGTTAAGCATTCTTATCATAAAAGGGTGTTAATTTTTGTCAAATGCTTTTTCTGCATTAATTGAGAGAAAATAAATAAACGGGACCTGATCAAATTAAAAAACTTCGACACAGCCAAGGAAAATATCATGAGAGCAAATAGACAACCTACAGAATGGGAGAAAATATTTGCATGCTATACATCTGATAGAAGGCCAATAACTAGAATCTATATAGAACTCAGGAAAATCAGCAATAAAAAATCAAACTACCCCATTAAAAATTCGGCAAAGTACATGAACAGAAACTTTTCAAACGAAGATAGACTGATGGCCAACAAACATATGAAAAAATGCTCAACATCTCTAATC
>VBSM01000483.1:40548659-40559381 GCA_008086735.1 Cheirogaleus medius
TCTGTGGAAAGTAATATGGAGGTTCCTAGAAGAATTAAAAGTAGAACTACCATTGGATCTAGCAATCCCACTACTGGGTATCTACCCAAATGAAAAAAAGGACTTTATATAAAAAAGACATCTGCACTCGGATGTTTATAGCAGCACAATTCATAATTGCAAAGATGTGGAAATGACCCAAGTGCCCATAATACATGAATGGATTAGTAAAATGTGATATATGTATACCATGGAGTACTACTGAGCCATAAAAAATGATGAACTACCTCTTGTATTATCCTGCATGGAGTTGGAGCCCATTCTTCTATGTGAAGTATCATAAGGATGGATAAACAAACACCACATGTACTCATCGTTAGTTAAATTAGTTCTAATCAATCAACACTTATGAGCACACATAGAGTAACATTCATCAGTTGTTGGGCAGGTGGGAGGAGGAGGAATGGATGAGTAAATTCACACTTAAAGCTTGCAAGGCATGCTATCTGAGGGATGGGCATGCTTGTAGTTGTGACTTGGGCAGTGCAAAGGCAATTTATGTAATAGAAGCATTTCTACTGACTTAACATTCTGAAATTAAAAAAAAAAAAAACCAACCTAGGTAACATAGTGAGACCACATCTGCGGTCTCTACAAAAATTTAAATAATTAGCTGGGTGTGGTGGTACATGCCTGTAGTCCCAGCTACTCAGGAGTTGGGAAGATTGTTTGAGCCCAGGAATTGGAGGTTGCAGTGAGCTTTGATTGTGCCACTGCACTCTAGCCTAGGTGACAGAGCAAGACCCATCTAAAAAAAAATCATCAAAAATTATAATTACAGCAATGTCAAAGGGAGTGAGATTAAAATGGGTATTAACATATTCAGGGAATTGAAGGAGAGAAATGCAATGACTGCTGTAGAGATGGATAGCAGGTGATATGGTTTGAGGGCAGGAACTTCAGAGCAGACAGTTTTAGGAAGGGTGAGGAGTGGCCTAAAAAATGCAGTGAGAGAGGCGGGAGGACAATAGCTCCGGACAGCCCCTGACTGTGCTGAGTTCCTCTACTGAGAAGTTCTGCAGAGCCATGTCTTGGAAGGAGAGCCACAGTATTGTTAGAGCAAGAAGGCAGCTGAAGGAACTGTTCAAAGAAAGAGTGGAGAGTATTTTGATTTCTGTGAAGAGGAATCATGAGCTCCAGATGACACAATGGAAGGTTTGAAGGATTAAGATAAAGCGGCATTACAGAGTAAGTGGAGACAGTGAAGGTCATGCAGGCAACATTAGGAGAGTAGTAGAATCCAGGACAAAAGAGAGAGGGAACCATGGGAGTGAGTTAGGAAGGAGGCTTCAAATATAGCTATAGCATTTTTATTTTTTAATGTCGAGAATGCCTGGAAAAAATGTAGCTTTTGTAAAATTTGAGTATAGGGAATATGGGTACTATAATTGTAGCATTGACAAAATGGTTAGGGGTCTCCTGTACTTTGGTTGTAAATGGTACAGATTTTTACATCAAAGCCTCATGTTTTCAGCCCACAGGGAAAATTATTTCAAAGTATATTATCTTAGATGTCAGGATGAGCTCAAAAAGTAACTTTGAAAAAGTACTTTCTTCCAAAAATTAGAAAGATCTGACTTCTTTTTTTAATAAAAAAATTCTGAATAAGGAATCTAACATTATGCAAGTATAGCAAGCATTTTGCAGAATCTTATTATCCTTTCATTTACAATTTACTCCTGGAATCTTACCACCTTTACTTTTATTCCCTTTATTATGTAAAGGTCTGAAATATTTTTCTGCATTTTAAGTAATTTTCTCTGTCATCAAAGATAGCTAAGCTTAATAAAGACTGTACTAAAAATAAAACTAAAGACCAATTTCACTCATGAGTAATACCTATGCAACAATCATAAATAAAATATTATGAAAGAGAATCCAATAGTACATTTAAAAGTGATACATCATACCAAGTATAATGTACTTCAGAAATGCAAGAATGCTTCAATATTAGAAATATTTTAATGTAATTTATTTTATTAATTGTCTTAATATAATGGAATTTATGATTAATGCTACAGATGCTAAAATAATTTGACAATTTTGGAATTCTCTTTTTATTTGCTTTTTTTGTTTGTCCATTTTTATTTCAAAAGATTAATTAAGGTGGTACAAGTGTTTTTGTTACATGGATACTTTGTATAATGCTATGTCAGGGCTTTTGGTATGTCCATCACCAGGATAGTGTTCATTGTACTCAACAGGTATGTTTTTATCCTTCACAACCCTCCCTCCCTCCCTCCTTGGTTTCTCACATCCTTTATATTGCTTTGTGTCCATGAGTACCCATCATTTAGCTCTCACTTATTAGTGAGAATATGTGGTGTTTGTTTTTCCATTTCTGAGATACCTCAGTTAGGATAATTGTCTCCAATTCCATCCAAGTTGCTGCAAATGACATCATTTCATTCCTTTTTATGGCTAAATCATATTCCGTGGTATATATAGACCACATTTTCTTTATCTACTCATGAATTGCTGGGCCCTTAGGTTGATTCCACATCTTTGAAATTGTGAATTGTGCTGTGATAAACACTCAGATGCAGGTGACTTTTTGACAAAATGACTTCTTTTCCTTTGAGAAGATACCAGCCCTGGGATCCGTAGATCAAATGGTAGGTCTACGTTGATTTCTTTGAGGAATCTCCCTGCTGTTTTCCATAGTTGTACTAATTTTCAGTCCCACCAACAGTGTATGAGCATTCCTTTCTCTCTGCACCAACATGAGCATCTATTATTTTTTGACTTTTTAAGAATGGTCATTCTAATAGGGGTAAAGTGGTATCTCATTATAGTTTTAATTTGTATTTCCCTGATGATTAGTGATATTGAGCATTTTTCATGTGTTTCTTGGCCATTTGCCTATCTTCTTTTAAAAAACTTCTGTTCATGTCTTTTTGCTCACTTTTTCATGGGTTTGTTTCTTGCTGATTTGTTTGAGTTCTTTGTAGATTCTGGATATTAGCCAGATGTATATATTACAAATATTTTCTCCCATTCTGAAGCTTGTATATTCACTCTGTTGATTATTTCCTTTGCTGTGCAGAAGCTCTTTAATGTGATTAAGTCCCTTTTATTTATTTTTGTTGTTGCTGTATTTGCAATTGAGTTCTTAGTCATAAATTCTTTGCCTGGGCTGATATCTAGAAGAGTTTTTCCTGTGTTTCCTTCTAGAATTTTTATGGTTTCATGCCTTATATTTAAGTCTTTTATTCATCTTGAATTAAATTTGGGTATGGTGAGGGAGAGGAGTTCTGCTTCATTCTTCTGCATGTGGCTATCTAATTTTCCCAGCATTTATTATGAATAGGGCTTCCTTTCCCCAGTGTATGTTGTTATCTGCTTTATCAAAAATCATTTGGTTGTAAATAGGTGGCTTTATTTCTGGGTTCTTATTTCTGTTCCATTAGTCTATGTCTCTACTTCTATACCAGTACCATTATGTTTGGGTGACTATAGCCTTATACTATAATTTTAAGTCAGATAATGTGATGCCTCCAGATTTGTCCTTTTTGATTAGGATTTCTTTGGCTATTTTGCCTCTTTTTTGGTTCCAAATGAAACTTAGTATTGTTTTTTCTAAATCTGTGAAATATGAGGCTGGCATTTTGATGGGGATTGCATTGTATCTATAAATCACTTTGGGCAGTATGTATACTTTAACCATATTGATTCTATCAATCCATGAGAAAGGGATGTTTTTCCATTTCTTTCATCCCTGTTTTGTAGTTCTCCTTGTAGAGATCTTTTACCTCCTTGATTAAGTATATCCTATGTATTTTATTTTCTTCATAGCTATTTTGAATGGTATTGAGTCCTTGATTAAACTCTCAGCTTGACTGTTATTAGTATACAGCAATGCTACTGATTTGTGTACATTGATTTTATAACCTAAGACTTTGCTTAATTTATTTATCAATTCCAGGAGTATTTTAGTGAAGTCTTTAGGATTTTCTAGATACATGATCATATTGTTAGTGAGCAGGGAGAGTTAGATCTTCTCTTTCCCAATTTGGATGCCCTTTATTTCTTTCTCTTCCCTGATTGCTGTAGCTAGGACTTCCAATACTATGTAAAATAGAAGTGGTGACAGTGGGCACCCGTCTCTTGTTCCAGCCCTTAGGGGAAATGCTTTCAACTTTTCCCCATTCAGTATGATGTAGGCTGTGGGTTTGTCATATATAGCTCTTATAATTTTGAAGTATTTTATCTCTGTTCCTAGTTGGTAGAGGGTTTTTTATCATGAAAGGGTGCTGGATTTTATCAAATGCTTTTTCTACATCTATTTAAATGATCATATGGTCATTGCTCTTGTTTGTTTATGTGGTGAATTATATTTATTAATTTGCATATGTTGAACCATCATTGCATCCCTAGGATGAAACCCTCTTGATCATGGTGGATTATTTAACTCACTTTGCTAGTATTTTGTTGAGGATATTTACATCTATGTTCATAAGAGATACTGGTCTGTAGTTTTGTTTTGTTTTTTTGGTGTGACCTTTCCTGGCTTTGGTATCGGAGTGATTCTGGATTCATAGAATGAGTTAGGGAAGATACCCTCCTTCTTCGTGTTATAGAATAGTTTCTGTAGTATAGGTACCAATTCTTCTTTGTACATCTGATTGAATTCAGCTGTGAATTCGTCTGGTCCAGGGTATTTTTGTTGTTGGGAGATTTTTTAATACTGCTTCAATCTTTCTGCTTGTTATTGGTCTAGTCAGGATTTCTATTTCTTCCTCATTCAGGCTTGAGAGGTTGTGTGTTTCTGAATTTGTCCATTTCCTCTAGGTTTGGTTTATTCGTATAGATGTTTTTGTAGTATTCATGGATGATATTTTGTATTTCTGTGGTATTTATTATAATTTCTCATTTTTCCTTTGTTATTGAGGTTGTGTGAGTCCGTTCTCTTCTATTTTGGTTAAACTGACTGGTGGTCTACCTATTTTGTTTATCTTTTCAAAGAACCAACTTTTTGTTTTGTTTTTTTGGTTTCCGTTTCATTTAGTTGTGCTCTCACGTTTGTTATTTCTTTTCTTCTGTTGGCTTTGGGTGTGGTTTGTTCTTCTTTTTCTAGTTCCTTGAGATGTGACATTAGATTGTTAATTTTTTATCTGTCTTTTGATGTAGACATTTAAGGCCATGAACTTTCCCTTTAGTACTGCTTTTGCTGTGTTCCATAGATTTTGAAAGCTTTTGTCCCCTTTGTCATTCAGTTTCAGGAATCTTTTGGTTTCCATCTAAATTTTATTATTGACCCAATAATCTTTCAGCAGCGGCTTGTTTAATTTCCATGACTTTGTGTAGATTTGAGCGTCCTCTTGGAATCTATTTCTAGTTTTATTCCACTGTGGTCAGAGAAGATACATGGTATAATTTTGATTCTTTTGAATTTACTGAGACTTTTTTGGTATCTGAAGATGTTATCAAACTTGAAAAATGTCCCATATGCTGATGACAAAAATGTATATTCAGTATTTTTTGATAGAATCTTCTGTAAATGTCTATTAGGTCTATTTGTTCTAGAGCCCTGTTTAAGTCCAGTGTTTCTTTATTCTTTTTCTGCTTTGATGACCTTTCCAGTTCTGTCAGTTGGGTGTTGCAGTCCCTGGAATTGTGATGATACTGTTTATTTATTTGCTTAGATCTAAAATATTTTGCTTTATGCAACTGTGAGATTCTTGGTTAGGTACATATATATTTAGGACTGTTATGTCTTCTTGTTGACTTGCTTCCTTTCCCATTATATAATGGCTATTTTCATCTTTTTATACTATTATGACTTAAAGTCTATTTTATTTGATATAAGAATGGCTATATCTGATTGCTTTTGGTTTCCAGATGTGTGAAACATTTTTTTTCTCTCTTCACCTTGAGTCTGTGTGAGTCTTTTTGGTTTAAATGTGTTTCTTGGAGACAGCAAATATATGGGTTGTGTTTTTTCATTGATTCATCCATTACATGTCCTTTAAGTGGGGAATTCAGACTATTCACATTGAATATTAGTATTGATATGTGGGATGCCATTCTGTTCATCATGTTGGATGATACCTTATTGTTTTGTTTTTCCTCTTGTGCTATGTTTTATTAGATCTGCGGGCTATAACTTTTGGATATTTTTACACTGGTGGATATCTATTGTGCAGTTGCATGTAGAATATACTTTTACCATTTCCTTTAGGGCAGATCTAGTAGTGAAAAATTCCATTAGTGTTTGCTTGTCTGGAAAAATATTTATTTCTCCATCATTTATGAAGTTTAGTTTTGCAGGACACAAAATTCTTAGCTGGCACTTGTCTGTTTAAGAAAATTAAAAATGTGGTCCCAATCTCTTCTGGCCTGTAGGGTCTCCACTAAGAAGTCTGCTATTAGCCTGATGGGTTTGCCTTTGTAGTTTAGTTGTTGTTTTCATCTTGCAACTTATAGAATTTTCTCTCTCATTTTGACATTGGCCAAGTTGATTACTATGTGTCTTGGAGATATCCTCTTTGCTATGAATTTTCCTGGTGTTTGAAGATCGTCTCGTATCTGGATTTCTGAAAATCTGACGATACCAGGGACATTCTCAATATTTCCCTCGAATAAGTTTTCCATGCTTTTTGCTTCTTCTTCTCCCTTCTTGATACCTACAATTCATGTATTGGCTCATTTCACAAAGTCCCATATTTCTCAGTATTATTGTTCATTTTTTTGAATTCCTTTTTCTGCATCCTTGACTGACTGTTGGTTTAAAAGCCTGTCTTCATGCTCTGAGATTCTTTCTTTTCCTAGGTCTAGTCTGTTGTAGAAGCTTTCTGCTATATTTTGTAATTCCCTAAATGACTTTTTCATTTATTTAAGTTCTGTTATATTCTTTCTTATGTTGTCTATCTCTTTAAGCACATATTTCATTTTTTCATGCATGTCTTGTAACTTTTTTTTGGCTTCTTTTTTTTATTTTGGTTTTCAATTTTTTTTTAAATTTCATTCATCTTGTGTGCTATCCATATTCTGAATTCTATTTTTGACATTTTGATAATTTCCTTTTGATTGCAGTCCATTGCTATGGATCTATTGTGATATTTTGGGAGTGTCAAACTAGCTTGTTTTTCCATGTTGCCAGAATTTTCTTGCTGGTTTCTTCTCACCTGAAATCTTTTCTCTAAGTTCAGTGCTGATAGGTTTGCAGTATACCTATTCTCCTTTGCTGGGAACTCTCCTAATTAGTGAGAAGGGGGAGAGATCCCTAGATAATGCTTTTGTGCCCTACTCTGGAGGACTGACCTGGTGGGAGACAGGTGGATGCACTGAGAGACCGTAGCACATTTGCTCTCTACATTGTCTGGTTCCCCTGTGTTTGTCACAGTCAAAGTCAGTGGTGGTGGGTATTCGTTTGAATTAGTTGACTTGGTCCCCAGGCCAGTTTGCAAGTTTGAGTAGGGGGCTGCTCAAGTTCGTCTTCATGGAGCAGAATCATGGGACCTTAGCATGTGCCTGGATGTGTCATGGGACTGCAGCTGGCAGCAGAGTGGGTTATAGGATCTTTTCCAGTGCCTTGGCATGTCACGGGACTGTAGTTGACAGTAGGGCAGGTTGCAGGACCTTGGCAGGTTCCTGGGCAGGTCTCAGAACCTGGGCCAGTGCTGTGGGATCTTCGTGTAGAATGATGGGTTGGTCCCTAGGTCACTGTTGGAAGCTCCGTCAGGGGTCTGGGTGAATCCCTCTTCACTGAGGCAGGCATTGCAGGAAATTGCTCTGCCCAGGTCTCCTCCCAGTAGTGGCACTGGCTGTTTGGCAAGAGTATCTAGGAAGTGGCCATAGGTGTCAGGGCTGTGGACATTCACTTCATCCATGTCTAGGTATAATGGCAGTATGCAGCAGGGCAACTTGTGGCTAACAGGTCTATGTGGACACCTGGATCTCTGGTGTGGCATCCTGTGGTGCTGTGGGGGCACGGCCTGCCAGCCAGCATGCACAGTGCTTGTTCTGCTGGTCGACACTTGCCTGCCATCTGTGTCTCATTGCACAGCATACAGGTCTGCAGGAGCATGGCCCACTGTGTGGTGAGCAGGGCAGGGATCATGGCCTGCTGACTGGTGCACAAGGCGAGGAGGCATGGCCCACCGCAGGGCATATGGGACTACAGGGGTGTGGGCGGTTACACAGAGCTCGGATTCTCAGGGGTGTTGACCTCCACATAGTGCATAGAGTTAGGGGGTGCTTGTTCCTCCAGTGGACATGCAGTACTGTGGGGGTGTGGCCCGCTGGTATGTGTGCATGTTAATGTGGGCATGGACCTTCCCTTGGCTCCCTGCTCTGCCTGGGCATGGGTCTTGTCACAGTGGTGCATGGAGCCAGGGGCCTTGTTCTGCTGGTCAGCACATGGGGCTGTGGGGGCTGGGTTGCTGGATGGCTGGGGCTGTCTCCTCACACAGGTCTCAGTGAGGCTGCTACCATGGGACCTCCGTTCAAGTTCCCTTGTAGGGGGGGTGTTGGCTCCTAGTCATGGTCGTGCAAAAGTATCTTCCTTCCCAGCCTAGCACGGGGCAATGTTGGGGCACCTACAGCAAAGCCAATCCCTAAATAGACCAGGAGCTCCAGTCCTGAGAGCTCAGAGTGGCATCAGCTGCAGCAACCTGGGTGCCTGCTGAGCCTGCTCTCTGATGCAACTTCACTACACAGTCTCCAGGCAGTTCTCAATCAGCACAGAGGCCCACGGCGGTGGTGGTGGTAGGGCCTCACAGCTTGAGTCCCAGTATCTACACGGGAGTGTGGGGCCTGGGGCTCTCTCCTTTATCACTTCCCCATGTGGAGAGGTGTCCCCCAGATACCTTCCAGTCTTGGTGAGTCGATCTCCCTGTCTCCATCTCCTGCACTCTGCCTTTGTTGGCTCTCTGAAGATCTACAGTGCTCTCTCCAAGAGCTCCCATTTGTAAGTGAGCAGTTTTGAATCCTCTCCTAGAGAGCAGCATGTGCAGGCTGCTTCTAATGCATGGCCCTTGGGGTTCCGCATTGACATAATTAAATACATATTTGGAATAACATGATGCTCAAGAAAATAGATAGTGGATAATTGTATAATATGATTAATTATATGTGTATGTTTGTGTGTATCAACATAAGCACTAAAATCATATTTGGTCGTTGCCACTAAAATCAGTAAAATAAAATGTTCTCTGGTACTGCCATTATTTAAAACTGTACTGGAGATATTAGCTATTGGGTCTGAGATTTGATTACATGCCACTTAAAAGCTAATGCATTAGTCTGCTGCTGTTTCATGAATGTGGGGAAAAGACACAGGACTTCTGCATTAGAGACAAAGAAGTTTATCACTATAGCACAGCAAGCTGCACGATATGATGAATACATCCTTTCCCTTTGCCCTCTGACTCCCACAGTGTAAGGGTGGGGGAGGGCGATGTGGGGTGGCCCAGGCGCATGCTCTGCACATGGTGGGTGTGCTGAGAAACACTGAGCTTCGGGAATCAACTGCTTTTATAGCACGTGGTGAGCAAACCTACTGTCCATCCTGGAAATAGAAATTCCTAACTCATCATTCAGAGTTGCTTTCTATAACACAGTCATGAGAAAAAGCCCAGGTAATGGGCAGTCAGGACTCTGCATTGTAGCATAACCGGTAGGATATGTAGGAGCCCAAGACACCTATGGAAAGACACCCCTGATACTTTAATGTGTATGCCCAAAAAGACATTCTCTTACGTAACTACAATACAGCCATCAAAATCAGGAAACTAACATTGACAGATTATTACCATCCAATTCTCAGACCTTTTGAAATTTCATCAGATGTCTCAATAATGTTGTATATGTAGGAATAAAAAAACTCCAGTTCACTATCACATGTTGTGATTAGTTGTCATGTTCCTGCAGGCACTTTCATTCTGGACCAGGTCCTTGTTCTTTGATTTCCATCATCCTGACCATTTAAAATGTACTGGTTAGTTATTTTGTAGAATATCTCTCATTCAGCTTTATGATATTTTTCCATAAATAGATCTAGGTTATTTATTATTATGTGGAATATCACAGAAGTGCTGCTGTTTACTTTTCATTCCATCTTACTAGGTGGTACATGATTCTATTCGTCCTATTGGCGATACTAACTTTGATCACTTGATTAAGATGGTCGCTACAAGAAGTTTTATTTGTAATTTACTCCTTGGAAAAGTATCAATATCTATTCTCATAAAACTTTCAGTTTATTTATCAAGTATAAATTTACATTCATAAATTTCTATTTTATTCAAAGAGTTAAAAATGTTTTCATTTTTTATTTTGAGATACAACTTGTCCCAGATTTCTCTAGTTCTTTAACACTTATTCCTATTTCCTTTTGATGTGCCCCTCATGCTTTGAGCACATTTTTACTTTATGGCTTAACAAAGTGTTCCAGGTTTATCTTATCTTTTCCCTTCTCCACTCTGAATCAACCATTTTTTCAAGGATCAGAGGTATTTACTAAACAAGATATATGTGCTTGGGTGTGCTGATTTGTATTGGGATGCCATTAATTCTATGTCCTCTGAGTAGACAGAAATAAAGAATATATTTATGTGTATACCCACAGAGACACACAAATTTCAAACATTCTTTATTTGTATATCTTTTTTTTGTAATTTTTTTATATCATTATATTATGGGGGTACAAATATTGTTAGGGTTACATATATTGCCCCTGCC
>VBSM01000483.1:40559481-40579592 GCA_008086735.1 Cheirogaleus medius
TTGGGCATCTACCCAAAAGAGCATAAGTCATTCTATTATAAGGACATCTGCACCTGAATGTTTATTGTATATCTATTATTTTTTACTGAAACACTGTTTCAGAATTCTAGTAAAGCAATGGCTTTTATCATGCAATGATCCTAATATAGAGATTCTTCTTGGAATAATTACCTGAGTATCATACTAATCATGGTAGAGAAAGGTTATTACACTTTCCTTCATCCTCTGCTGTTTTACCTTCTCTTTAAAGCTGATCTTCTTTAAACTTTTTGATTTCTTCCACTAAAAGTTGTATTTAGGTTTAATTTAGTTTTAACAGTTACCTAACATATAAAACTAGTGCTAACCGTCTTTATTGAAGTATCAATCTATCGATTCAACAATTGCAAGGCCATCCTTTTCTAAACTCCAAGTGACGGTGAAGTGAGACTCTGCTGATTTTTATATGTATAGCTATTTGAGAGAAATCAATCTTGGAAAAAACAAATAAATAACTTTGCTTTCCTAGAAGTTTTAAATAGATATTGTAGAACTCTTCAAGACTCGTTATTTTTGTACTTAGAAAGTAGATTTGATTGTTTGCAAACGTGGGTTTTTGTATTCTTCAACAACATAAGATTCCTGGATAATATGGTCACATCATATATAGTAAAAATAAAAATACTTGCCTACAGTTTATTCAGAGAATAAATCTGTCACGTTACATATAGATAAGCACTGTCAGCAGAAAAATTTCCCTGTACTTTGAAGAATTATATGGGAGCTGTTGTGGAAAAATTAATAAATGGAATGTTTGAAAAATAGTATCTAAGGCACACAAATAAATTGGCCCAGATATGGATGATTGTTCCTTCACACACGACACACATTTCTGATGTCTAATTTTGCCTGATTTTTCAGTTATCCTGAGAAAATTTGTTAACCTTTCAAAAAATAAAAATAATAAGAATAGATATAAATATTCATGTCCCATCAAAACTTGTTCAAGTGCAGGATTAAATTAAGTGAAATTTAAACTATTTCACCTCTATGAGCTTCTCTTACCTAACTCACAGAGTTGTTATACAGATTAATTAATTAAATCTCTCTCTCTCTTTACATATGTGTATAAATATATACATATATATATAAAATACACTTAAAACAGTGTGGGGGCAGAATGAGCATCATCTATTATTATCTTCAATGTCAAAGCAGTCAATTCCTGCCTTCCATTTTATTTAATTCCCTCTTCCCAGTACAAATATTCCAGCTGCCTGTCCCAAGAGCCTGCAACATAGTTGTCCTTCCCTCTGGGTTTCAATAACTGTCCTAATCAAAACATTTAAAGAATAAACAATGTTGAAAGTCTAAAAAGATGTAGAAATTCAAAAGATTTTGGTAGTAAATGAAGCCACTCTGTTTTCTTTGTGGAAACACTGTGAATTTGGTGATGAATTCTTCTATCCCTCCACATTTTTCTTTTTTTCTCCTTTTTCTCTTTCTTCTCTTACTTGTTTATATCTTTTTATTCAAGCTTGTAGAAAAAGATTTTATAATTTTTAATTTTATCTCAAAAAATATTTTCCTCTGGATGAAGATGAGGCACAGACTGCTTTATAATCGTGCCCGGCCTTCAGGAACACCTTGAAAAGAGGCTGTGGCAATCTACATGCCCATTTCCCCAAGAAGGGAGGCAAGAACAAGCACAGGAAAAAAGAAGGGATAGCTTTCTGAATAATAGAGCTTTCAAGGAACTTGTGAAATTTAGAAAAGGATATAGAAGCCAAACACTAAGGCAGAGATACTTTTATATATAACCAAATTAGCTCTTACATATAAATTTTGTTTCCATCTCTTCATCTAGGAAAGATAGAAGTTGGCCTGTATACTTGGTCCTCTGCCCACTTTGGAATCCTATTAATTATATGATCATAAACATGCTAGATTTTTTTTATTACTTCTTAGCAATGAAGACAGTAAGTCTAGTTCTGAGGCAGAAAATTAATGTCATTATTACAAGTAGGATGGCCATAATTAAAGAAAAGTTATGTTTCTTTCCCTTTGTACAAAATTATAGATTGGGTGGTGAAGAATAAAAGATTAGCTTTTGAGAAGTCTTAATACCGATCTACCCTGCTAATTTCAAATTAGAAGCTTTGGAATAATTTTGAATAAGGGTATTTGAAAGTAGGCATTTTAAAAGAAAATGCTTTTGTGTTAATAATGAAGTTAAACATTATTCCATTTTACATCACACTGAGATGATTAAAATCTTTAGAGCAATAGCATATAATGTAGATTTGATTTGATTATTTTGTATTCAAAATTTTCTAATTGAAAACCCTGAGGGAAAATTTTAATTTTAGTCCTCTCTTGCTTCTACTTTTGTTTGTCTTGCTTATTCAACTGGAGAGTTCTTGATATTTTAGCTAAGCAATTGTAAGTGAGAAATAAACATTCAAAGTCAAGATGGAGAAATCACAGCAAAATCCATTGGTATTTATTTAAGTACTTGTTAATATAAATTACTGATTTTTTGCTTTTAATTTTAGAACAAATTAAAATTAATATCAAAATATCCATTGGGAATGTATAGCAGTTTTTGACATTTAACTTAATATATTCTATATAAATTCTTGCAAATATATGATTGCTATGTTGTTATTGTCTTAGAAATATATATGCAAAATGACATTTGCTTATTTTTCTTGTTTACTTTTTTAATCATTAATTTTAACTTATCTCATTTTTATAATAGATAATCCTGTGTAGAAGTTAGATAAGTCCATCATGTTAGTTGCCTCCAATTTTCTATTTATTTTGTATGCATATTTTATACTCAGATTAAAGCTCCAGTGATATTCTGTGAAGTGAAGAATATTTCTTCTATATTTACTATAAAAGCAAAGATACATATGTGAAGTATTGAGGAGGATAATGATTATGCCTTTTAAAAATAATAATAAAGTTTAATTGCAATTAACAGTTACAAAAACTACCACATCCTCCTTTTTCCTGTCTATCCCTTCACATCTGAAAACAGTAGAAAAATATTATAAATTAGAATTTACAATATACTTTCTAATATTAGACTTAGCATATAATACACTATGAAGAAATAATAGGCCTTTACTTGAGTAGGTGGGACGTCCTGAGATGACTGATAATTTTTAAGACTCTATCACTGTGGGGTCATGAGACTATGTGGCTGAAAATTCAACCTCATGCAGTGGTGAACATGTAGACTGTTGTCTTTGTTTTTTCTTAATGTATCATGCCATTAAGGATATATTTTTTTAACTGTTTCTAATCTGGAGCAACTCCAAACAACATTGTGCATCCATCACATTTACCTCCCTGTCACAAACAATTATGCTTGAAACTGTATTCTTAAAAGAATCTTGGTTGGAAATAATGACAATTCCCTGTTGTCTGGCAGGAAGTGACCCTCAGTGAAATCAATGCACTGATTGTCATATAAATTCTTATTGGAGAGGCTCATAAATTTATCTAAAAAATTTTGCTTCCATTGATGAATCTAATGTTTTGCAAATTTGAAATTCTTTTGTGAACATCTCTCAGATCTCTTTTTTTTCATCTTATAGTGTATGTTTTATTTATGTGCTTTATGAATCTGTTAAGAATTCAAAGACAAGTTTACCAACTTTAGAAAAGTAAAAAAAGTTACAGTCTTTCCAAGTATTTAAGTTAACCTTTTTTATGGTTTTTTCCCTCCCCTTCCCTGATTAGATGTTTTATTATATTGGGTTTCCCTCTTTTATCTCTTTTATTTTAGTTTTTAAATTTTTTTATTTAAGCATATTACAGGGGTACAAATGTTTAGGTTACATATATTGCCTTTGCCCCGCCTGAGTCAGAGCTTCAAACGTGTCCATACCCCAGATGGTGCTCACCGCATCCATTAGGTGTGTATATACCCACCCCCTCATTCCCCCCCCACCTGCCTGACACCTGATGAATGTTACTGCTACATGTGCACTTAAGTGTTGATCAGTTAATACCAATTTGATGATGAGTAGATGTTCTGCTTGTTTTTCCATTCTTGTGATATTTAGAATGGGCTCTAGCTCTATCCAGGATAGTATAGGAGATGCTAAATCACCATTGTTTTTGTGGCTGAGTAGAATTCCGTGGTATACATAAACCACATTTCATTAATCCATTCATGTATTGATGGACACTTGGGTTGTTTCCACATCTTTGCAATTGCGAATTGTGCTGCCAGATCTCTTCTTTACATTTTTTTAAAATGAGTTTTAGTTTCAAGAAAATTAATGCAATGGATAGATTGGAATGAAATGCCTGTAGTTTACATTTGTAAACAGTTTAGAAACATTATTTGGGTAATCTTTTGAAAAATTCCAGAATATGGGTCCTCATGAAGATATTGCATATTGATTATTTGTGATATAAAAAGATTTTTCTCTCAGGAAGTTTTTAAGTGAATTTTATTTTTACAAGCATAAATTTCTGTACTAAGAAAATATAAAAGTTAGCAAATAAATTTTATTCTTCTTATCATTATAGAAATTAATTATTGATATACTAAACTTGACAAATAACTCTTCAAAAAACTTTTAGGAGACTTCAAATGACTCCCATCTTCTTCTCAAAGCATAAAGTATTACTTCAGATACTATGGTTCCCAGAGATCTAATTCTGGAGACTCTGGGCATAGTTCTTCAATTCTATATGCAGAATGGAGTTATCTTATCAACTGCTGTGTGTCTATGTCTGTGTGTGTATGTAAGAGAGACAGACAACCATAAGCTGCCAACTTACCTTGCACAATCTAATCTCCATGTCTTTGGATGTTCAAATATAGGAGCACAAGCAAACTTTATTAGATCTGAAATGACATGTAGATTTTATTAGTATGAGCTGATCTATTTTGTTCTCTACTGACCTCATTAATGTTGGTTGCTTTCCTAATGTGGAAAAATCATTATTGGACATACTTCTTTGGTTTCTGAGTCAAATAATGATGGGATCTTATGTCCTAGAACATTTTCTCAAATTTATTAAAAAGTTAAATGTGTTTCACTTAAAGGGAACCATCTGATGTCTTCCTACTCCACTGCATACAAGTGATGATGCATCATTGTGATATTATGTGTACTAAAGTTAAAATAAGTCATAATCACCCATTGCATTGCCATATATTTCCCTAGTTGTACATGAAGTGATTTTATGTAACACATAGGTGAACTCCTTTAACTTAAATAGTCATATTTGTAATAGTGATATATTAATTTTATATGTACATAAAAATATAACTTGCATAAAATACTAATAAATTGATGCTAATGTTTAGAACAAATCCAAGAAAAAGTAGTTTGAATTAAAGGAAAACATTAAGTAAACTAGTCATACCCATTCAAATTACACATGGAAAAATTTTTGAAGGTAATATGCAAATGACTAAAACTTGAAAACCACTGAACTAACTAGAAACAAACGATTTTGAAGGCAAATCTAACACTCTAATACATGCAATATTGGACTCACCAGATTATTGATAAGTTGTCAAAATTTTGGTCTTAGATTAAGTAGACTTAAAGGCTAACATTTACCAATTGTAATCTATAATTTAGAAGATATAACCCATTTGGACATGGTTTTATATGTAAATACATACATATACATGTACACATATATGTATAAATTCTCTCAGTGTACATTTGCTATGCATTAGTGTCAGCATGAAGATTTTTACTGAAGATTATAATTTTTCTTCCTTTACCATTTTAATAGGATCTCACTCTCTTTACCAAATTGATATCATTTCAGAAGCCCTGTTTTTAGCAACAACTTCATAATGGGTATGAAAAACACACTTTTTTCTTCTATCTTACTAATATAGTTACCAAAAGCCACAAATAAAATGAGCTTACCAAGATTGAATATGAGCATTTCCCAGCATATGTATTTTTAAAATCTGGTTTTTTTCTATTTTTATTTTAATAATACAGTTGATGAGAAGAGAATTGTAGTGTGCTAAAACAGGAGACTTCAATATTTGCAGTAAAGATTTTGTAAAGATACATAAACAGACCATGTCTTCATTGGTAGAAACATGATGTAGTTAAGTCATCTCTCCAAGTGAAAGATATGGAAGTGGGAGTTGCAGATAATCCACACTCTTGCAGCTATACAAGTAAATTCTCCAAAGGACACAGGATAAGTCTAAGCAAGTAGGGAATATGTCTCATCCAGGAAAGGACTGCATAACATCACATCTGGTTGTCCCAGCTAGAAGGACACTTCCTCATGCAATTAATATATGAGGAAGTAAATATCATCTGGAACAGAGAGACAACCGGTTGTGGACTCTACTTTGGGATGCAAATTGCAATAGAACTTGGGAGGTTTTTGAGAAGATGACAATGAATGGACTCATATATCTAAGGATGTGAGTATACATAAAAAGGTGTCCTATGGTCCTATATTTTTGTGTTTGTTATTAGCTTGAACACTGATTAACTTGGACATTGGTTAACTTTGGACACTTTCATTTTCTTCCATTCTCATGAACCAGCATAAGTAAACAAAGGGTTCATAAATTTTCTACCTTATCTGTTCTGTTTATGATAATTCATGGGAGGAACATTGGATAAAGAAAAAAATTGAAAGTCAATATCTGAATTTCTAGTTAGCTTTATGATTAATTCAACCATTTATGATTCATTCCGAAATATAGGACCATAAATGCTCTCCTTGTCCTTTGAACCTGTCAAATAAAGGCTGACTTTCTTCCCAGAGGCAGCAGAAGTTGTACGGGGGCATGTTGTGTGTGTGTATGTGTGTATGTGTGTAGCTCAACATTTAGTAGATACTTTTAAAAAACACATTATCTTGGTAGTAAGTATATACTTCCTCTCTGAATCCTTTGTTCTCTTTGTTTTTTTATGTTATAAACGACAATTTGTTGGTGAAACACTGCAACTCATTGGCCATATTCTAAAATCATTTGAATGATTTCTTACTAAGAAACTGTAATGGTTAGTGTAATTATATAATTTTTGTATAAACTTAGGACATTTTTGAAGGAAAGAGAGAACACTAATAGTTGCGCTTGTACAATAGGCAGGAATTGAAACTATCCCAGGCAAAGTGAAACATCCAGTCATGATATCTATGATCAATGTAGTTCTTCTATGAGGCAGACGTTGTGAGTCTGAAGGCATTTCCTGTTATGTTTGATCATATAGTATCTTTACAAAAACCTTTACTGCACATAATGAAATCTCCCATTTTAGTATAACATAGCTCCCTTTTAATCAATTGTACTATCAAAAACTCGATTTTAATAATGCATATATTAGGAAATGTTCTTTGCACTTCTTGTTACTTCAACCTGGAATTATTTTTTTCTGATACGATATATATACAGTTTTATTTAAATTGCCAAGTATGTATGTATCTGTAAACACACATGTATTTATAACTTTAGAACAAATATGCATGTTCAAAATCAGTAGAACTAACTTTTTAACTTCTTTTCTTTTTACTTTCCCTTTTCCCAATTACACTGCATGCTTTATGAGAACACACAATTTTAAATGATTTTTTTTCTTTGTTTTTGCTGCTGTGGCATGTCATAGGCATGCAGTATGTACTTGTTGAATGAATAAATTTGCTTAAAATTCCCTTAATGGTCTTAGTCCTGCTTACCTCTTGAACCTCAATTCTCATCATCTGTTTTTAGACTATATGTGAGAATTAAATGAATTAATTTAATTTTTTGCAATGATGATGTATGTTTACAGGAAATCTGGGAGTTGTCATTGATTCCATCATTCTCTCCCCTCCAGGTCTTCACATATGATATTCCCTTGCCTATAACATTTATCATCACCACATAACATCTTTAAGTCCTAGATATTCTATAATTACTACCTTAAAAGCAAAGTTCTTCTGAGAAAATTTCAACTAAAATCATGCGCCTTCTCATTCTCCTTTGTGTTTTTCACTCAGCTTGTTACATAGTTAATTGCTAATTTAATGATGTCTGCTTTGTTACACCATGCAAAGACAAGAATACCCTTTCTTTCTCACAACTGCATCCTCAGCATTTAAGGCTGTGCCTCCTACCAGGTAGATTCTCAATAAATATTTGCAGAGTGGTTGGAGCTGAGTTTTTCTGCTATAAGCCAAAATACAGACAGTGGAGTAAAAGATAAAGGATCAAAATTCAGTTTGTGATGAAGGAGAAATATCCTGAGCAGTGCTGCCCATTCCAAGAGTTTCATGTTTTCACGAGCATGGCATCAACTTTTCAAATATCCCAAGGAATGCAATATTATTTTCTTATTGGTTATAGGTATTGTTGTCCTATTGCTGGTAAATTTCTCTTTCTTTCGAAAGTATACAATCCTCGTTTTCCCTTGCTGCTTACTAAATGCATGTCTTTAGAACTTTTAAAAGAGCAATTTATTCATCCTCAAAATAGGAAAAATTCACAAACATTGTGAAAATCAAATGGATAGACAATGTAGAGTGCAGAACACAGATTTTGGTAAATGGTAAATATACAACAAATGTTAGATTTTATCAGAAATAATAGTGATATTTATTTTAGAAGATAAGGTTAGGAATAGAATATACAGAACTCTTCACACTTTTAGTATGGTTCCTCAAGGCCTCTAAGAAACCACAAATTGGCATTCAAAAAGAAATCCCTTTAGTCAGTTCTGGATTTGAAATCCTAACTTTCACAGGACATGCACTTAAACTTCTCACAAAAGGAAACTAGATAAATGAGCTGGAATATTTCATCTCTGATTCTGACCTTCCTGAAGATGGGATTCTGGTTCTTCAGTGCAGCATTGATAAGTAGTTTACCTCTGTTCTAATCAACTGTGTTTGGAGATGGAGCAATACTTTCCAGTCCTGATATTGAGAAGCTAGCTATTTAATATACAAGACCATACTGAGACAGAAGTAGCAAAGCTAATGTCTGCATTGCCACGTTTAAGGATTTCAAGGCAGCAGTTTCCCAGTATTGATACATGCATACATGTGATTTATAAAACCACAAAATATCTTACTGATGATATAGGCAAACTAAGGATTACAAGGACTTGGACAACATGCTATAATATATGACCCGAGATAAGAACTGTAAATGGCCAGTGTTCCTGAGTTATACCTGATTCCCATTAATGATTTTTCTCTAGTGTTGCGATTTTAATTTCATACACTTCATACTATTTGCTCTTTTCATTTCTTAATTTGCATTTCAAGTATAATCCCTGGGCAAAGAACATTTAATATATGAAACACTTAAAATTAGAAACTAACCAGAAGACAGGGACAATCAAACATCCGTTATGCCCAATAAGTTCTTTAGTAATAGAAAAAGTTCATTGAAATGACATTGGGCAATGATTTGCAAAAGTTGTTGAATGGATTTTATCAAAATCTGAGTCTTTCTACTGCCACTGAAACCCAGATTTGGCTATTGCTTTCCAGCAGCGTTTGTCCTCAAGTAGACTCTGGTGTCCTGTTGAAATGTGTCACCACCGTTGCTGAGGGGGCATGTCACATGCTTCAGATATGTTGGGATTCAAAAATTAAAAAACTAAGAACATTTCAAGTAGGAATGCTAAGGGAACACCACAGTTTATTCTTGCCGCTGTGATACACCTTTTAAACTTACCTGAAAACAGAATTAGTGAGAATAATGCACATAGATACATGCACAAAATTATGCTAGTTCTTGTTGAAAATAAAATAGGAAATCAATTATTTTAAGGAAAGAGGCAACTAATAGGGAGGATCTTATTAGAGCAAAATGTTACTTGGTCCTATAATGTTTCAACAGGGAGATGAGTTACGGGTTATCATTATCTGTGAAAAGAAATATCGAGCGCAAAGAGTAAGGTCCGTTCATATGAGTACTAGAGAATATTCATGAATTATATACCTGATTATCATAGGGATTGATTTATCTCATGATACAATAAAAATGTTTAAATCTCTAATACACACTTGCCAAAAGGCGTTGCTGGTCTGCATTCTCCACTGGAAGAGATCCACTATTTGAATGTACAGATTAAGTTTGGCAAATAAGTGTAGTAATCTAAGTGATATTAAATGGCAGAAAAGAGTGAGAAGTGGCCAGGTTATAAAACGGGGCAGTTTCATTTCCAGAGCAAAGCAAAACCAGGTGTGCATACACCCAAAGTGATATGCTGTTAAATTCAATTGAGAAATAAATTCAGGGAATTATATTCATTTATTTCTCAGCTTCTCTCTGTAATGCTTCATCTCAATGTTGGATCAAAACATCTGGGTGACAGGATTTAGTACTGTTTTAATATGAGATATAATAATTTCCTGGAATAACTAGTTTTCCTAACACTTGTGTTTCTCTCTGCTACAGTCATAGTTTTGGTTACTGGGGGAAAGTTATGCACATAAAGAAAGCTCCATTCAAGACAAATGAAAAGTAAAACACTTGGTCCTTTCCCTCAGTAAAGAAGCAAATTTCATATTGAGTGGGTCACATCCAGGCCAGAAGATTATTTAAGTTCTCTTATTCTTCCTTTGAGTGTTTTTAAGTGATTTATTTAAAATAAATAGTTACTTTGATTTTGCCATCTATATTTTAGCTCTGTTGTTAGAAAAATATTTAGCTACTTTGCTTTCTTTCCAGAATGAAGTGTTTTCTGCATTTGCATTTATAACGTTTTTCTATTTTTCAATATTCTATTCTGAAATGTTTGTGGAAAACTTTTCAAAATTCAAATAGGATCTATGGTAAAGGAGTTCATAATATTCAATGATATTATATTATGAATCACTCTACTTTGTTATTGTACTGAGAGGATTTTTGAGTATAAATAATAGAACAAATAACCATTAACTTTACTTTATTCCTGAACAACATTTAATATCAGGATCCTTCAAAATAAATTAATAGTGAATTTTTGAAAGATTTATAAAATGATCCTTACGAAGAAGCAAAGGAAACAATGGATAGCAGGTACTTGTATGATATGGTTCAATCCATAGGCCTACATATCTCACACACACATGTGTACACATGCACACACACAGAAATGAGTATCTCAAGTATAATATTGAAGGATGAACAAAGATTTTGTAAGAAATCTGTACAAAGCAAATTATCATTACTTTGTAAAAAAAAATCACAAAAATAATAAAATCTGACTTGACTTTAGGATTTGACAAATTGTTTCAAATGCCTTCAGTTTGACCTGGATTTATGCACAGTTAGTAAATTAAGAATATTGGTAAAGGGATATAAGCAATTTATATTTGTGAATGGAAGCTCATAAGATATGATGAGGACCTGGTAGAGAATCACAAGTAACCTCTCTTAGCTCTCTCTCGCTTTAAAAAAATGTGTATTTCAAGAGACTATACCAAGGATTTTAGTTTTGCATGAGTTTTAAGCAAGTAAATATCTCAAGTAGCAGCAGCTTAAAGTTTTCTTCACCCCTGATGTGCTGATAGAAATCATGACTTCTCTTCTCAGAAGAGAAACTACATTTTCTGCCTCAGCTCAGTTCAATTTGGGAATTGAGAATAAATGTGTCTATAATTGCTTATTACCGTTGCCCTTGCCTTCACAGATTGCTGGCTATGGAAAGTGGGAGAGAAAGTCCACAGTGGCACAAATTAAGTCAATTTGTGAAGCGGTAAGCTTTGTTCTCGTTTTCTATTTTGTAACTTCTAATTCTAGAACATAAAGGACCATTGTAGATAAGTTTTGTGGAGGGAAATCCTTGGTTTACTTTAAGATTATTCAGTGAGTAAAAATAAATGCTTCGCTTTGCAGAAGCAAAAATAGAGAAATGGTTTTAGAATTTGTAAGGTTTGAGAGTTTATTCTGATTGCATGTACTGCTGACTGTTGATAAAATTGATGTGGGTTTCACGGATAGAATTTACATTAACATTTACATTAGTACTGTGGAAATATAAAGATTAAAGTAGTTCTATGGTTTTGCTGAAGTTCATTACCATTGGTTATTAATGAAAGGAGCACATTTAGTTCTTCCTAATGTTAATGACTTTGCATCATTTTAATAACTCTAGACATTCAAAAAGGAGATAATATACTTTTTAAATGAGACACTAAGAATCATTAAATAATGGGTGTTGGCGGTTTACATAATAAAAGCTGCTCTCTATATTTGGAATGGCCCTCTAACCTCATGTGTCTCTCTGTGAAGAAATCTGCCGCAAGGCAACTTTCCTGACTTCATGACCTAGCCCACATGACCCACATCTTCTTCACTTTTTTCACAGAGAAAAAAATGAGTCATCTGATTGATAGGTGACATGCATTTGCCTCCACGTTTAATGAATAGAGAAAAATCTGTAAATCTTTAGTCACTAGGGCTCCGCTCCTCTCTTTCCATGTCTTCTCTGGTCATTATAAGGAAGATACACTAATACATGTATCTGTTAGGAGGAATCCAACCTTCTCCCATGTGGGATACACTAACTCAACCCAGAGAGGGATATATTGTGGGTTAGCATGTTTAGCTACAAATTTAAAGCTACATCCTCCAGTTGGCTTCCATGTAAACATCTAATATTTTTCTTTCTGAGATTCATTTTTCTTTCTTCTGTGTCTTAGTTATCAATTGGCTCTAATTTTTCAAATGAAATAAATGAGTGTTATTTATTTTCCCCTAATATCCAAATGAATAAAAGGGACTCCTTAAAATTTATATCGTTGTTTTGGTTTGGAAAGAAAAAGAAAATGTGGCTGTTCTAGGTGTGTCCACACATTAGGCAGTTTTATTTTTTTTCTTTCTTTCTTTTTATTATGTTTTATTTTATTTTTATTTTATTTCAAGAAATTGGGATGCAAAGTGTTTTTTGTTATGTGGATAAATTGTGTCATGCTGAAGTCAGGGCTCTCAGTGTACCCACCACCAGAATAGTGTACATTGTGCTCGACAGGTAGATTTTTATCACTCATCTCCCTCCCATCCTCCCACTTTATTAGTTTCCAGTGTCCATTACTGCTCTTTATGACCATATATTTCCTTAGTTTAGCTCCCACTTATAAGTGAGGCCATGTGGTATCTGTTTGTCCCTTCCTGAGATACTTCACTTAGGATAATGGTCTCCAGCTCCCTCTATGTTGCTAAAAAAGACATTATTTCATTACTTTATATGGCTGAGTAGTATTACATGCGTGTATACATATATATTACATGTGTGTATATATATATATATATACACACACACACCCCCCACATTTTCTTTATCCACTCATCAGGTGATAGGTACTCAGCTTGATTCCATAACTTTGCTTTGTGAATTGTGCTGTGATAAACATTCAGGTGTAGGTGTCTTTCTTATAAGATGACTTTTTCTCTTTTGGGTAGATAGTCAGTAGTGGGATTTCTGGATTGAATGGTAGGGATACTTTTAGTTCTATGAGGACTCTCCATACATTTTTCCATAGAGGCTGTACTAGTTTACATTCTCACCAACAGTGTATAGCGCTTCTTTTTACCACATCCATGCCAACACTTAGTGTTTTTTGACTTTTTAATAATGATGACCCTGACAGAGGTAAGGTGGTATCTCACTGTAGTTTTAATTTGCATTTCCCTGGATGAGTAGTGATGTTGAGCATTTTTACATATGCTTGTCAACCGTTTGTATCTCTTCTTTTGAGAAAAGTCTGTTCATGTCTTGTGCCCACTTTTTGATGGCTTTACCTTTTGTCCTTATTGATTTGCTTGAGTTCTTTTTAGATTCTGGAGATTAGCCCTTTGTCAGATATATAGTTTGTGAATATTTTTTCCTAGTCTGTAGATTTTTTGTTTACTCTGTTGATTATTTCTTTTGCTGTGCAAAAACTTTTTAGTTTAATTAAGTCCCGTTTATTTACTTTTGTTGTTGCTGTATTTGCTTTTTGGGTCTTACTCATAGATGCTTTGTTCAGGCCAATGTCTAGAAGAGTTTTTCCTATGTTTTCTTCTAGAATTTTTATGACTTCAGGTCTCACATTTAAGACTTTAATCCATCTTGAGTTAATTTTTACATATGGTAAGAGAGAGGGATCCAGTTTCATTCTTCTGCATGTGGCTATGCAGTTGTCCAGCACCATTTATTGAATAGAGCTTCCTTTTTCAAGTGTATGTTTTTTTCTGCTTTGTCAAAAATCAATTGATTGTAGCTATAAGGGTTTATTTCTGGGTTTTCTATTCTTTTCCGTTAGTTTCTCTCTATATATACCTTTATATGAGTACCATAACTTGGCAATTTTATTAGTCAGAAAATTCCTGATAGGCTCTTTGCAATGCTAAACTAATATGCAAAAAACATGAACAGAAACTTTTCAAAAGAAGATAGACTGATGGCCAATAAACATATGAAAAAATGTTCAACATCACTAATCATCAGGAAAATGCAAATTAAAACCACCATGAGGTGTCACCTGACTCCAGTGATTTTTTTTTTTATCAAAAAATCCCCAAACGACAAATGCTGGCATAAATGCAGGGAGATAGGAACACTTATGCACTGTTGTTGGTACTGCAAACTAGTGCAATCTCTGTGGAAAGTAGTATGGAGATACTTCAAAGAACTGAAAGTAGAACTGCCATTTTATCCAGCAATCCCACTACTGGGTATTTACCAAAAGGAAAAAAGGACATTTTATAAAAAAGACACCTGCACCCAAATGTTTATAGCAGCACAATTCACAATTGCAAAGATGTGGAAACAACCCAAGTGCCCATCAATACATGAGTGGATTAATAAGATGTGGTGTATGTATATCACAGAGTACTACTCAACCATAAAAAATGGTTAACTAGCACCATTCTTCTATGTGAAGTATCAAAAGAATAGAAAAACAAGCACCACCTCTGTTCATGATTAATTTGGAACTAATTGATCAACACTTATGTGCACAGATGGAAATCATATTCAACGGAAATCAAGCTGGTGGCAGGGGACAAGGGGTTGGATAAATTCACACCTAACAGATACAGTGCACACTATCTGGTTGACAGGCACACTTACAACTTTGAGTCAAACTGTACAAAAGCAATTTATGTAACCAAAACTTTTGTACCCCTTATAACTCTGAAATAAATAAAAGAAAAGAAAAAGAAAAGGAAAGGAAACAATCAGGAATTGGGCAGGTATTGGTCTGTTTGGCTTTCAGTATGGCTGTGAATATGAGAGATGAACAAGGGCCTAATGTGGATAATGTGCAGGAAGAGGTGAAAGACAGCATTTTGTTGAATATGGGATCTCTGCCACGTTCAGTTTTACTTGACTGAGCGTCAACTGGAAGGGCTGAAAAAAGATGCTCCTGGACTCAAGATGAAATGTCATCTAACTACTATCTGTGAGAGTGTAGCCTTAGCATGGAAAATTCTCTTGCCATAGGCCTTTTCACAAACCTCCCGTTAAGAATTATCTACTACTCAGAGGCCAGTAACTGCCAGCTTGCTGGTGAAAATGACTGTGTCTTCGTCACTGCAGCCTATTGCATTAGACTGCTCTAAAGCCTTGGCAATTAAGCTAAAGCCGTTGGGACTTTGAAGAGCAAAGAAATCATTAGATAAAATAGGAGAGCTCACACGCTTACAGATATATCTAACCAGATATTTGGTTGTGCTTGTTCATCCAAAGGATTGACTGGATGCACATAAACTGGGAACCCACTCACATTTTAAGGAAATTGTACTGCCAGAGAAATATCTCACTGACTTGGCAACAAGCCATAATCTTTCCACAAAGGATCATTTCCAGATTTACAAACTCGCACGAACAAAACTTGGGTTGTGAACGCTGTGTATTGACTAGGAAATATACCTTCCCCAACGTTCATCCCCAGATTTTCCCATAGATGCCCCACAGAGGGCAGAAATAGTCACTGTGGGAAATAATAGACAAGGCAATGCTTCCAAATATCAGCACCAGAAATGTCCTTTTTTGATATGGCAGGGGGTCCTCACTATTGCACCCAGAGTGTTAAACAGGGTTTTCGACCAGTGACTGTTGTGTGTTTCCTATTCTCTCTTTGATTGATTTAGAGCTTGTATTATTAATTGCTATCATTCTATTCTTTAGGCTTCATTTAATATTGTTATGTTCAGGGAAAAACGAGTTTTAGATTATTTTTCCTTATTATGTACAAGAGCTACATCCAGTCCAATGTAGAGAAAAGGTATTGCCCAGATGTTGAAAGTTGTGAATTAGCTATATGGTCTTTGGATTATCTACTTCAAGAGGGCAATGATTATTCTCCACATTGGAATAAGTATTATGGAAGCCAGAGCCCCTGGAATGTCATGGATGAGTAGAAATAAGACACTTATAAAAGTACATACATATGCCCAACCCTCTTTACTTGGCTTAAAGAAAGGATATAGTTTGTGATGTACCTTGAACAAAGAAGAGTAAATGTAATTTAAGAGCAAATGTGATTCTCTAATATTTCTATAGTCCCTCATGAAGTGCCCTGTGTGAGTGAACTTATGTCTCAATGACAGATGGGCTCCTGCCAAATCAGAAAAATTCTTTAACATTTCTGAAATTGGCTTTTTATACCTTTATGATTTGATGTTTCATACCATCAATATCTTTTCCTTAATTACAGCATTGTACAGGACCAACACTGCACTGCAATAACCACATCATTTACCACCTTGCACTAAGTGTACATGTTTCAGATATGACTTTTCCTAGCCAGTGTAGATGAACAATTAATTATAATCTGCATTTCAAGGACTAGGGTCTTTCCAGACACCAGCAGCACACAGATTTCGAGATGAACTAGCTTCAGTACTTTAAAAGAATTCAGCAGAGGTGCTTCTTCCTAAGGTTTAAAATTGCAGTCTTAGCATGACATACAATGTGGGTTAATTGTGTGTGCTGTAGTTAACACATTAACTGCCATGTGGGTTGTATTTAACTCATTCTAGTTTTGAGCCCGGGACCTCATGAAGCTTGTGTAACTCACACATCTCTTTACCTTGGGCTGTGTGAACTATTTTTCAAGTTGCATATAACTCAGACAGAAAACAATAAAAAATAACAATTTTTTAATTAAATTAGAGAGGATCATTTTGTTTTCAAAGTTTTTATTCTATTTTCATAATAAAACACCATGGCCCCAGGGAAATTTTTTTTCCTAGTGTGATAGTCAATGTGTTGGTATTTCTAGGTGCTTACCCAATATCTATGTTCCTTCTTTCCTTCCAATATCTCCATTTTTTACAGGGCACCATTTTTTTCTCTCTCTCTTTTTTTTTATCTAGGAGAGTTATGCTACAGAGTTTTGTATATTTACAGGTAAGGCGGCTAGCACCTTCTGAAAGAGTTTGGTATTAAGAGATAAATTGAGCCCCACTCACCCTCCTTCAAACTAACTATATGTTAAAGTCCTAACACCCCAGTTCCTCAGAAAGTGACTGTTTTTGGAGATAGGCTCTTTAAAGAGGTGATTAAGGTGAAATGAGGTCATATGGGTGGGACTCAATCTAGTATGGCTGGTGTGTTTATAAGAAGAGACATTGAGGACACAGATATGTACTAAGAGAAGAGCACACAAAAACAAATATAGAACAATTATTCACAAGCCAAAGAGAGAGATTTTCAGAGGAAACCAACCCTGCCTACACCTCGGTCTTGGATTTCTATCCTTCAGAACTGTGAGAAAATATTATATATATGAATATTTTGTTAAGCCACCCAGTCTCTGGCACTTTCTTATGGCAGCCCTAGAAAATGAATACATTTGGCGTTATTGAGAGTACTGTCCCTTTTTGCATGTCACTACATTGTCCTTCACCCAGCATGGAACATGGGCAGGTGGCCAGAGAGGGAACAACCACCTTGTTCTCATGGGATGGCAGAATGGAAATATGCATGGAAACTGGGCCTTTGGTGACACTGTAGGGCTAAAGCCTAGGACAATATGGGTGTAGATCGACACTGTGGCTTGACTGCCTGAGTATGAATCCTTGATCTATCACTCACGTCCCACGTTAGTTTACTTAACTTCCTCCTGTATCTTTGTTTCCCTGTATATGAAATATGAATAACAACAAACTCCCAGGGTTGAAATGAGGATAAAATGAAGTAATATGTGGAGAGTGTTTAGGCCATGTCTTGTATCTAATAAGTACTGTAAAAGTATTAGCTGTTATCAATGTTGCTATCATTACCACTCTCTCTGTAATTAACCACTTATTCATGTTGTCTTATGCAATCCTTGAATACTACACACATTAAAAACAATAAAATTATAATTATATATGACCACCAGAGATAGAAATATTAAAATCATTAGGAATGCTTATTGAAATATGGGTATATTCATTATTTATACACTTAGCACATATTTTATTTTATACTGGTTTATTTTATAACTAATTATGGTAGCACTATGATTGTGTATTACATACTATATATTATGGAATTAAAATATTTTTAAATGAA
Organism: Cheirogaleus medius; assembly: GCA_008086735.1. Lineage (NCBI taxonomy): Eukaryota > Metazoa > Chordata > Mammalia > Primates > Cheirogaleidae > Cheirogaleus > Cheirogaleus medius. Next base: position 40,577,943 of record VBSM01000483.1, read on the forward strand.
TATATATATTGTGTTTAAAGTATTTTGTTATTTTTATGCTTGGTTTGCAGCATACATTACTGATTATTAAGATGGAAGTCCACTAGTCTACACAATGTACTATTATGATAATGGTAGCCTTTTAGGAACATACAAATTTGAGTACTTTCTGCTATTTACTTAGTAACTTGTCTGATCTTTTTTCTTCCCTGACTAAAGATTTGAAACACTCTATGAAATTTTTGCAGCATTCTCCATTTAATCTCTTTCTAAACAAGGTATTTTAAATCTAAATACTCTAGACTATTTCAAGTTAAAAGCATCACTTTGAGCAATTATTATAATACTATACATTAAAAAAATGTAAATTCACATCATAATTTGCCTGATATATAAAGTATATTTAAACCTTGGACAAAATCTTTACTTGAAAGGTGAGACATACTCATATTTTATTCTTATTTCTTATTTTTAAATTGTCATGTAGACCATGCCTTCCTCCTTGTAGACAATTTATAACTTATGCACTTTTAGAGCAGAAAAAATGTTTTCTATATAATATATAGAGAAACCATAACCTGCTGAACATTTTCAAAGGAAATATATTAGCAACATTCAAGAACGGGTCAAGAAAACTAACTGCCTACTTGTATTTATGAGAAGGAAAGTTATTTACAAAAGAAAAAAAACGTGAATGAGGTTATACTTCCAGTTAATTATCACAAGTAAAAGCATAAGTTGCTTTGTTAGAGATTTTCTTTTTTTTTACCATTTTATTTTGAATGGCAGTGAATGATTTCAGTGCCTGTACAAAGCATATGCCATTTCATATGGAATTCAACATTATTGGAGAGCGAAAGGAAGTTACTATGGCAATGAAAGCTCAAAAATAATACCTCCATTTAGAAGACTTTTTAACACTCACTTTTTTAATGGAAAAAGACCCAAACTCGGTAACATAATTTAAAGAGGTTTATTCTGAGCCAAATTTGTGTGACTGCCTGGAGCACGTGGCCTCAAGAGGTCCTGAGAAAATGTGCCTCTGGTCGCCGGGTTACAGTTTGGGTTTACACATTCATGGAGACAGGAATTACATGTAAGACCCACAGTCAATACGTGGAGGGTGCACATCGGTTTGGGGTGGAGGCAGAATTACAGATTACAGGTGGGTTTAAAGATTCTTTGGTTTGTAATTGGTTGAAGAATAAAAGCTTTGTCTAAAGTCTTGGAATGCTTTAACTTACGGATGTCTGTAGGCAGAGACAGACCACACTGGACATTTACCAGAACTCAAGTGATATTGCTGAGAAATTGATGGCTGCAGGTGTGGTTTAAGCTTTGTCTTATATAGCGTTAGGCCTGTGAATGATTTAGCATCTCATCGTCACAAAGGAAATCTCCAAAAAGTGAGGGGGGCACGATGAGGCATGTCTGATCTCCCTTCCCCACTAGCAACTCAGCTTTAGGGCTCGTTTTCTGGGGTCCCATTGGCCAAGAGGGAGTCCTTTCAGTCAGCTGTGTGGGGGACTCAGTAATTTATTTTGGTTCACAACTTCAACATGGCCCTCAGCGGGAACATGCAACATAGAAATGTTTGATCAGGATTCCAAAATGTGACACATATTTGCCTTCAAACTCCATGGAGATAAGCTTCGTATCTCTTCTTCTTTT
>VBSM01000483.1:40579692-40610427 GCA_008086735.1 Cheirogaleus medius
CGGCCTCCCAGAGTGCTAGGATTACAGGCGTGAGCCACCGCGCCCGGCCCCGTATCTCTTCTTCTTTGGTGTATGGCAAATAGTGTATCCATTTTCTGTCATTCAAGAGAACATTTGCCTGTAGGCTCCATCCCCCTGGACCTGGGAAGCTTCCTGGTTGTGGCATTATGGGGATTATGACAGGAACTATATTTTCTTGCTCTGCATCTGTGCCTGAGGAAACGGCAACCAGAGTTGTCCACAGCATGACTAGCACCACCATGAGATGGGTCAGGCAGAGATTCTGCACATTGTCTGACCCTGTGAGTCCCCATTCTGATCTCAGTGGCGGTGTGTGTTCCCAGGGACTTGAGAGGTTCCTCCATGGGATCAAATAACTCTTGGGAAATTTGGGTGTCGTCTTTTCTACAGTCCTCTGATTGAGCTATGAGGACTATCCATAATGTATTCTTATTATTAGTGGCTAAAAGTCCACACTATTTAATGGTTTAACTTAAGCTGAGTTTTTGCCAAACAGACCTAAACATTTTGAGATTCACTGGCCAAACAACCCCTTAGCAGGCTGTCCAGTTTTTTAATTCACAGGTACCCTGTCATCAGTTATCCATGGACCACCACACACAAAGACCATCTGGTTACCACAGTCTTGCTGGGGCTTATCATTCGAATTGTGTTAGATTTATTCCTGTTGGGATCTCATTACGCCCTCTAAAGTCATAAAATCCAGTTCCATGGAGACTTATCCCACTGTTATCATAGGCCTCAGAGAACAGTCACCAAATTGTGTTTTCAAGGATGTATGTGCTCCCCTCACTAATGCATATAGCATTTTAATAAACCTAGAGCATACAAATAAATGCACAAATCAAAAGTACACAGCTTGTTGTATTATCAATAGATAAATATACCAGTGTGGTAACTATTTGGATCAAGAAATAAACATGTCTTATGCTCACTCCTCTCCCTGCTTCTTAAGGTCTTAGTAAGTGGAGGCTTTTCTTAGTGTCTCCAGTTAATGAAACAAATTATGTTTGAGCAGGTGCAAGAAACAGAGTTATGCACCAGGCTCACCTCCCAGAGCCTTTGTGCACTTTCTCTAACAATGCTAGGAAAGTAAGACTGTTTCTGCCTCATCAATTGTAGACCACAATTGAGTTCACTCTTTAATTAGAGTTATAACGCCATTCCCAGGTGCCCAGGCCACGTTATTAAACCTCATATTCTGAGAGAAAGCACACATGTTAATAAATTCAGTTTGATTTTAAATCTCCATGGTTTAACATCTGTCCAGACCTAACACTATTAAAAATCTATCCATTTTTCATAATTTTGTGCTGTAAATCATTCCTCATATTTTGTGCCATCAATTGGAAAAATATGGCAACTTCTCTGGTATAAAAGCTATCTTCTCCCAGAACAAACCTTGCATTTCTCAGTATGAATCTATCTTTCATCACGGGCTTAGAGAGAATGAAAGAAGGTGTTGGTGTGTCCTGAGCAGTACCCTTATTCCATGGGATGGCACTAGTCACAAGTGAAAGTATTGGCAGTTCTCATGTAAGGTGAATAGTGATTATGGGAGGAATAGTTACTCTGTTAAAGAAATTTTGGGGAGGACTGAAGTTTTAAATTTTTTAATCTCTTCTCTTTCTATTCACATATACTCTGCTCATTCCAAAGAGTACATGTCTTAGCATAAGAGACTTGTTGAGATGGTTCATTAAACTGATGCTTTACTTTTGAAACTCTTAAAAACAGGCATTATAATAGATCTCAAAAGAAAGGATATTTTTTCAAAACTACAATTGATGATTTTGTTTTTCAGCATCTTACGGGAGGGAGTACAACGCCTTTGGGTATATAAGTTGTCTTTGCACCACCCGAGTAAGAGATAGAAGCATGCCCATCCCCCAGACAGCATGCACTGCACCCATTAGGTGTGAATTTACCCATCTCCTCCTCCCCCCCACCTGCCTGACATCCAATGAATGTTACTTCCATAAGTGTTGATCAATTAGTACCAATTTAATAGTGAGTGCATGTGGTGTTTGTTTTTCCATTCTTGTGATACTTTACATAGAAGAATGGGCTCCAGTGCCATGCAGGATAATACAAGAGGTATTATTTCACCATTTTATCTGGCTGAGTAGTATTCCATGGCATACATATATCACATTTTATTAATCCACTCAATGATGGGCACTAGGGTTGTTTCCACATCTTTGCAATTGTGAATTGTGCTGCTGTAAACATTCGGGTGCAGGTGTCTTTTTTATAAAATGTCCTTTTTTCCTTTGGGTAAATACCCGGTAGTGGGATTGCTGGATCAAATGGCAGATCTACTTTGAGTTCTTTGAGGTATCTCCATACTGCTTTCCATAGAGGTTGACCAGTTTGCAGTACTAACAACAGTGCGTAAGTGTTCCTGTGTCTCTGCATCCACGCCAGCATTTGTCATTTTGGGATTTTTTTGATAAAAGCCATTCTTACTGGAGTTAGATAACACCTCATTGTGTTTTTAATTTGCAATTCCCTGATGATTAGAGATGTTGAGCATTTTTTCATATGCTTATTGGCCATTAGTCTATCTTCTTTTGAAAAGTTTCTGTTCATGTTTTTTGCCCACTTTTTAATGGGGTTGTTTGATTTTTTTCTTGCTGATTTGCTTGAGTTCTTAGTACATTCTGGTTATCAGCCCTTTATCGGATGTGAAGCATGCAAATATTTTCTCCCATTCTGTAGGTTGTGTATTCTATTGATAGTTTCCTTGGCTGTGCAGAACCTTTTTAATTTGATCAGTTTCCATTTACTTATTTCTATTGTTGCTATGATTGCCTTTGGTGTCTTATAAATTCTTTCCCTAGGCCAATGTCTATAAGAGTTTTTCAAACATTTTCTTGTAGAATTCTTATAATTTCATGCCTTATGTTTAAGTCTGTTATCCACCATGTGTTGACTTTTGTGAGAGGTGAGAGGTGTAGATCCTGTTTCAATCTCCTAAAGTGTGGCTATCCAATTTTCCCAGCACCATTTATTGAATAGGGACTCTTTTCCACAGTGTATGTTTTTGTCTGCTTTGACAAAGATTGGATGGCAACATGAGGATGTTTTTTTATCTGGGTTCTCAGTCCTGTTTCATTGGTCTATGTCTCTGTTCTTGTGCCAGTCCCATGCTGTCTTGTTTACCATAGCCTTGTAGTATAGCTTGAAGACTGGTAAATTGATGCCTTGAATTTGTTCTTTTTGTTTAAGATTGCTTTGGCTATACAGGATGTTCTCTGGTTACATATGAAGCATAGAATTATTTTTTCTAGATCTGCAAAAAATGGTGTTGATATTTTTATGGGGATTGCAATGAATCTGTAGATCACTTTGGGTAGTATAGACATTTCAACAATGTTGATTCTGCTGATCCATGACTATGGTATGATTTTCCACCTCTTTACGTCCTCTGCTATTTCCTTCTTCAGTGTTTTGTAGTTCTCCCAGTACAGGTCTTTCACCTCCTTAGTTCAGTATATCCCTAGTTATTTTATTTTCTTTGTTGCTATTATGAAAGATATTGAGTCTTTGATCTGATTCTCAGCTTGACTGTTGTTAGCGTATATGAATGCCACTGATTTCTGTACATTGATTTTGTAAGCTGAGACTTCACTGAATTCATTTATCAATTTCTTTATTTTCCATCTGTCTATGATTGGCAATTCAAGTGTTTTGATTATTCCTTGTGCATTTTTGAAAGTTGTATCTAGGGCACTGGAATCAGCCAGCACATGCCGCATCACTGTAATTACCCAGTTCTACAAGTCACTTGACAACCTCAACCAGCAGATCGACCCATGCGACCACAGAGATCTGCAATGTTATTGAATGCTATAGACTACCAGTAGCTCATTTTTTCCTGGTTAGGGGGCTACAGGTGCACTTGCAATAGATGTGACTAACTTGATGCCAGAATATCTGTTTGAGGGTATATTTCCTGGTGTCTCTCCTGGTATTAGTTCCTGTTTCTTTCAGAATTCCAGCATAAATCAACCCATTTGAAGAAATAAATGAAAAACAAAAAGTTTAACAAAGGGACTCTTTCCAGAGCTGTGGGCAGAGCTGAAGGAAACAACAAACGATGATGCCAAGTATCTGGCAAGGGCTACAGTTGAGGGTGTGAGGGTGCCTGGTGAGACTTGTAGCCACAGTTAAAAAATAAAACGTTCTCTAATCTGCAGCCCGTACTTTCCATTGGCCAATCTTCATGAGAAGCTGGGTGCAAGGCAGCCTGAATGATGCGGCATAGAGATATCCGCCTCTCAGGGCATAGGACAGAGCAGAAAAAAGCAGAGAGTAGATGCAGAGAGGAAAACATCATAATGTCTCTGCTCCCTCCAAGCCCCACAGCTCCTCCTGACTGGCAGCAGTGCACGGGACCTATGTGCACAAATCCGTGATCACAGCTGTGCTGCTCCGGCCCCTCGGCTTGTCCTCCACAGTTACCGTGCACGGCCCCGTACAAGGGAAATGATCAGATGTACTGAATTTCCAGCTAGAAGTAAAATCTAGTGATCCCAAAGGCATTGTGTTCAAAAGAATAATAAAGTAGAAGAATAGAGTGATGATTCTGAAATTGGCCAAATTACAGAAAATTCTCCTTCTTCCTTCGCAGTATTAGGATAGTGTTTTATAGATAAAGAAAGAGATTAATTTAGTGCACCAAAGGTTTGTATTCAGACAGCAGTGATGGGGCTGAGGAGTCAGAGCCATATTGCCCTGAAACATCAATATTCTCTAGAGCACATTTGCTTCCTTTGGCATCCTTTTAAAACTACAGACAGTTATCCTGAAAATAATGTTATGGTCAGAATATAAAGTCACTGACGTGTGTAAGAAACAGTGTGTTTGAAACAAAGCAAAGTTGTACAGTACCCACGAGTTCAAGTCTGTAGTCAAGAAAAAGACCTGCTGCAGATTCTGAAACAGTGTCATGATCCTTTGAGTTATTACAAAGTGTTCATATTTTGTAATTTTTAAATTTCGTATCTTGAAAATTGAGTTGTTTTACCTTATTGCATAGCAACAAAGCAAAACATGTGCATTATAATCTTCAGAGGGAGCCTATTTATGTATTTTTTGACAGATGTTATGATTCTAACAGTGCCGTGAATTTCCACATCCTGGGGATGTACTTGGTGAGTGCCACCCTCCCCTCAACTCCTCCAGACCCTTCAGCCATGTCAGGACGCTGCTAGTGACAGCAAGCTGTGTGAGCACCCATCCGTGCCCACAGGGATGCTGATTTTACTGGTGTTTATAAACTGCAACTCAAACTGAGAAGCCAGATTAATTTTGCTTGTAAATATTTGCAATCTGTTACTTAATTACTACATCCAGATTTAGATATATTTTTAGGCTTCTAACAATTTACGCATACTCGCTTACCATACTGCAATGAAAGAAGTTTAGTTAAAGTCAAAATTCAGTATAATAAACATGCATTAACTATCAAGTTAACTTACCTTAAAGGATAATGTCATGTGTTCCTAACAATTTTTTTGTGTGTCTTTGCACTTACAGATAGTGGGGTTTTGGTTTTATTTCATGTAATGTATTTTTTATTTTTGGTTGGAAGAATTTGAAGAAAATTTGTATTCTGTACTTCTTAAATATTTGCTAGAATTTACCAGCGAAGCTATCTGGACTTGAAGTTTTCTTTTTCAATATTTTAAATAAATAGGATGTTTTTATTAACTATTTCTTCTTTAGTCAGCTTTGCAGTTTGTGTTATTTAATTTTTTTCCATTTCATCTAAGGAATTTAATTTATGGGCATATAATTGTTTATAATATTCTATTATTACACTTTAAGATTCTTTAAAATATATAGTTATTTTTCCTTGCATTCCTGGTATTGATAAATTAGGTCTTGTTTTTCTTTCTCCCCCCACCACCAATCTGGCTTTCAGTTTTAAAACAGATTAATTGAGACATAATTCACATACTATGCTATTCACTTATTTAAAGAAGAAAATTCAGTTGTTTTTTAGCATTTTCAGATATATGTGCAAACATCACCATAGTTCATTTTAGAATATTTTCATTATCAGTGAGATACAAGAGTGTTATTCCTGTATATCTCTACTTTGTTTCCCATTCTAGTGTTAATGTTGTATTACATATTGCATCTATAAATGTTACAGACCCAGAAATACATTGTTATAATTATTAATTTACATAATTTCGTGACTCTACAAGAAGCTGAGAGAAGAGAGCAAGTATATACTTACAGATTTTGTTATAAAAACTTCTTTATAATTTTTAGTTTTCTTCATTTGTTCCTTTGGATTCAAGTCACTATCTGGAGAAATTTCCTTCACACAATACAGCCTTGTTCCCAACACCTCTTGTATGCTGTTATTGGCAAATATATTCCATTTCTATGTATCATTGACCTAACAATATATTATATACATGTTGTTTTATATAATTGTTTCTTAAATCAGTTAAGAGAGAAAGAAGAAAAAATAATGCATTTCTTTATGTGTGGGTCTTTTTTCATCAATCTTACAATCTATCTTTTACCTAGTGTGTTCAACCCATTTACAAAGAAACTATTGATATGTTCGAATTTAAAACTATCATCTTGCTAGTCTTTCTTGTCTCATTGATTCTTTCTTGTTTAATCCTTTTCTTCTCTGTATTTAAATAAGCATTTTTTATGTCTTCATCTTATTTTTTCTATTGCCTATTTATTGGTATTTCCTCTATGTTTTTAAAAGAATACATTTTGACATAATCTGAGACCCTTCGAATAATATCATATGGCTTTATGTGTAAAACAATATATTCCTAATTCCTTCCTCTCTTCTGTCGTGGCATCCTTTTCACTTTTATAATATATATGCATATATGCTATAAACATGTAATGAATGCATGGTTACTATTATTGTATTGCTATAAACAGTTATTTTTCAGAGAGATTAAAAATAATAAAAACTAATTTAATCACCTCTTTTATTCCATTTTTGATGAGCTTCATTTATGTGTGCATTTCCAAGTTTCTGACCTATATAAAAATCTCTCTGTCAAAAATCTTTCTGAATATTTCTTGTACAGTAAGTTGGCTGCTAGTGAATTTTCTCAGATTTTGTTTGAGAATTTACACTTTTACCTTCTTTTTTAAAGGCTTGATTCATTTCTAATACAATTTTTTAATTGAGGTATAATTGACAAATAAAAATTATATATATTTTTGGTATACAACGTGATGTTTTCTTTTTGTTGCTTTCTCCAGAGAGGGTCTGTTCCTTGCAGGTTTCCCAGCTAGATGATGCTGATATTTTTACTTAACCTGTGTGGTGATGGGGGGTGTGGGCAATGGGTATTTTTCAATGTTCTAATTAACCTCAGTCTAAAGAAGGAACCATGAACCTAGGTCCCAGCGGTCTGCCTTCCTCCAGATGGAATGCTGGGCCGCATGCATTCCTTCCCCACTCACAGGGCAGTTTCTAGTTTTTCCTACACCCCTCGCCCCATTTCCCTTGCACAGCTTGGGTAGGTTTCCACTGGTGCCCTCATGCCTTTTGTTTTGGAGTTTGTTTGTTTTTACCAACTCACTGCAAATTAGATTTTCTCTTTACCATATGAGAAATAAGGAAGATAATTTTGGGTGGAGTTTTGAGAAGGGCCAGTATTTCTTTCCCTTGCAGGCAGCAAAAGGGATTCTCCCCAGTCTTTCCTGTGAAGACCTAGTAGGGTTCCTAGAGCAAAAGGCTGCAAGAGATTATGGAGACACCTATTTTTGCAACCTCTGGGGCTCACACTCAGCCTTTAACAGTTCACAAAAGGTCTCTCACTAAATGTTCCTGTGTTTGGTGGTGCCTGTCCCAGTAAGCAAAGACCCAGCCTGTTTCCCCCTGCAGGCATGTCTCTTTCTCTAGAATTGGGGATAGTTGTTTGCCCTATGGCTTTAGTCCTATAATGGTTTCCAGAAAATAATTAATTTCAAGTTTATCTAATTTTTCTCTAGTTTTAAGCATAGAAGCAATGCCCTGTTGAGCTCTCTGTATCTCCAAGCTAACACTGGCACTAGAATAAATGTTTAAGAGGAAAAACAAGCGCCAAAGGAACTAGCTAGTATGCTCGTTTGTGTTTTAAACATTTTGAGAAAAAGAGATAATACATATAATGTATATGATTATGTATTAGAATTACACATATTATATGGCATACAGAAACCCTGGAAAGATATAAAAGAAAAAACAAATTTATAGTGCACTTGAGAGATACACCAGAAAAAAACCAAAAAAATTACAGTATAGACACAGATTGAGAGTTGAGAAAGTCTTAAAAACTTTTTATAGTTTTTTTTAACTATGTGAATACCTTGCCTACCAAAAAAAGAAAAAATAAATAACTTTAAAGATAATGTGATAAATATTTAAGAATAGTTCTATATTTTGCTAAAGATTATGGTTTTATGTAATTATTGGCTGATAAATCAAGGCTCACTATTCACATGAATTAACACTCAATCTTTAAAATAATGAATTTAAGACCACATTCTATATAGCAGAGTAAAGGATTGTTCATAGTAGAGAAGAATTTTTGACTTTGCTACCACTTTCCCTCTTTTGCTTGCATTATTAGTATTGCTTGTAATTTATGCATTATTTGTAGAAAATCTTATGACACACTGAATTTGATGAGGCCTAGTTGAAATAAAACTAGATAGTTTCATAAATATTTTATTTTATTTTAGAACAACTCAGCAAAATAAAATTCTGGTTTATTGTTGAACAACACTGTTTCACACATACATCTACATCAAACTGGCCAAAATATAAATGAATAAAAAAATAAACAAAGGGAAAATCCCTTATATAATTGGCCTTTTTAACTATCTCATACAAACCAACTACTTATAATACAGCTATGTACATACACACAAAAAAAGTTACTGGAATGCTCAAAATAAGATTTTTTGTTTTGCTTTTTCTTTTTTACAATATTTTTTTTTCTTCTCTCTCTTTTGAGATCATAAGGGTCACGGTCACACCACAAGTAAAGTGAGAACAAAGAACGTTCTCAAGGCTGGTGTGGTCATCTGAGATCATTAACAATTGCTGACCCCTAAGAATATTTACAAAAATATAAAATGTAAATAAAAATTACAAACAAATTTCCTTTCTAAAGTGCTCTTAAGGAAAAAAGCAGGGCCTTGGAAACTTTGCAAGGCCCTGCTTCCTCCCCTGTTTCAAATACCCCCGGATTTGTTAACAGTTAGGTGGTGCGGACCCCGTGTCACCTGCGGCGCCACGGCGGCCTCCCTGCTCCGCGTGACCACGTCCGGGTTTTGAGACTGGGAGTGGGGGGTGAACAGGTCACGGTGGCCTTTTTTTTCCCCTTAAATTTAACTTTTCATTTTTTGCTATCTCATCATCCTCAGCGGTCTTCTTGGTATCAACATCATCGTCCTCATCATCCTCAGCTGCCGGTTTGCCCATAGCGGCCTCAGTTTCCTCAACTTCACCTCTTTCCTCCTCCACTTCCTTCCCACCTTCTCCCTCTTCCTCATCTACCTCATTGTCAGCCTCCTGCGCCCCATTTTCCTCACTAGCATTCCCATTAGCAGGGGCGTCTCTTCCTTCGCTGCCTCCTGCAGGATTTCCTTCTTCTCCTTGAGGTCCTCCGTGGGGATCCCGGCGCGGTGAGCACAGGGAGCCCACGCAGGGGATGAAAAGGAAAGCAAGAGTTGGGGGTTTCTGGCCATAGCCAGGGAACAAAGCAAAGAGGGCTTTTCAGAGAAGCCAGTCCTATATAAAAATTACTCTAGGGTAAGATATATTTAAATTTGGATATATGAAGGCACAACTTTAATTCTTTCACACTATTCTTAGAACAACCTACATACAATAAATATAGTAACACATGATATCTGATGATCATTAATAATCCATATATTTCATTTAAGTGAAATTAAATTTCTTAAACTCTATAGACAAAAGTTGAGAAATGTGTAAGTTCGATATTTTGGAACTAAATTTTTAATAATTTTTAAGAAAGTATGAAAAAAGGCAGGGATCATATTATAATAACCTTATGTTTTAGGATTAGTTTGAAAGTCTAAATCCCTCTGGAATTCAAGAATAGTTTGAAGATGATATTAAAAACAATTTTATCTGGGTGCAGTGGCATGTGCGTGTATTTACCATTCTAACAGAATTTCAGGTTTTCACAACTGTAGCAGAGTACTGGGCTCATTGGCTGTGTTGAAGGGCCAACTGTAATTATGACATTTAGAGGGTTACATTTCAGAAAAAAATAATGAATATGCCCAACTGCTCCGTACTGCAAAGAAATGTTAGTGATGCACATTACTGTGTTAAATGAAAAGCTTTAAACAAATTAAATTTAGCAGAGCTTATTTGAGTAAAGAGCAACTCATGAATGGTGCAGCACCTTGAACCAGTAGAAGTTCAGAGAGCTCCACCTAGCAACATGGGCTGGCAGTATTTATAAACAGGAAAAGGAGTGACGTATAGCAATAGCTGGATTGGTGATAGCTGGGCGTTTACCTTACTTGGGCATGTGTGATCAGTTGGCAGCTTGTGATTGGCTGAAGCTCAGCTGCTGTGGATTGGCTGAGACTCAATTATTTGTTACAACAATACACTCTTATGCTAGGTTGCAATTTGTTTTCATTCTATTAATAAATTAGGTAGCAGCTCATTATTTACAGAGGCAGCTTTAGGCCAAATTTAATTTAATTTAACAACCACTGCATAATACAAGGTAACTACTTTAATTCTATTAAGTAGGCTGGTCAGGCTACAAATAATGCTGATATGAGGAAATCCTGATTCAATTGGAAAAAAAGGAAGACATGCCACCGCAATACAGATTTAGTCGCTTATTCAAATGATCTTGATTTTTAATCTTAGTTCAGAGTCTTCAATAAGCGTAACTTAAACATTTAAAAATTGGAAAGAAATAATAAAGGTGACTACTTCCCTTCACCAAAAATCTGTATTTTACTTCAACTTTTTACCATTTTATTCATTCTATTATTGAGAATTTTTTTCTCTCACAGAAGTTTAGTACAAGTATCTGATGTCGAAATAATGTTAAACAACTTTAAACCTCTTTATTCCATTTCAAATAATGTTGTAGGTGACTTGAGTTGTTTAGAGATTTTTCTTATCTCCTCTAAGGGAAATAGATTGGATTTTTAGCTGACTAAGCCACCAGAGACAGTGATAATACATAGGATGTTCCCTGAAGATTTTTTTTGAATTGTCTGACTTTTATTGCATCTTGAAAAATCATTCTTTCAGGAGGCTGTTTGGGAGCCCTGTGATTCTGATTCTCTCTGTCATAAATCCATTTTCACTAATGCTATTGGGAAACCTTTGTGCATATGGTGTTCCCCAATGTGTAGAATACCTTCTCAAAAAAAGAAAATTAGTGGAGAAATACCCTGCCTGCTGTCACAGTCGCACTGCTTAATAAGACGAGCCCCTGTCTCTGGAGAATCAGCAGCTTTCTGACATTCTCCGGGTTTAGATTACCTGAGTTAAATCTATTGCTAGAAATGAAGCATAGCAATATTATCAGGAAAATTACTCCGCAGATAAAGAAATCTATTGCATTACATGTTGTTTTTTCCCTGTGCTACCTGATTTATATGTAATTCTAACACAATAAATACCACATTTGTGCATAAGCAGTGTTAGTTGATTTTTATAAGAAATTAACCTACCTGGAACATAAAAGTTTCTGGCAAGATGACTTTTGTATAAAACAAATTTTTACTGTCCATGTTACAAATTGAGTGATACACTTTTCTGTTAAATTAAGTTTTCCAATAGAGGATAATAACTGTGCACTCAACAACCTGTTTTATCTTAGTAACTGCAGCACTTTTCTTTGACAAAAGAAAAAAAGCCCATTCCTTTTTGTCGGAGATAAAAAAGTAAATTTAAAATAATCAGGAAACTTAGGTCTAGTCCATTATTTTTTTTTTTTCTAGCTTGACTCAAATTATTATAATCATAGTCATTGTGTGGTTGAAACTAACTTTCTGAAAGTGTCCCTTGTCTTTTTGACGTCCTTTTGGTTCCTCTTCCTCTGCATCCTAAATTTTATTTCACTGGCCTATTGGGCTTGTTTCCCATGGTTAAAAAGGTGAGGACGAAGAATAAATAGCTCATGTGAATGAGAACCTGATGGTGTGGATGGTCACAGATCGCATGTTTTGTATGATGGCAGCACTGTGTGGTTGCCAGTACTGGTGATGGGTAAACTGTGGCTATTTATTCTTCATATAGCAGTTAGGATTCTGGTGGTTAGCTGAGCTTCCCACCAGCCTCCTGGTGACATGTCACTTCATACCCGTTAGCATAGTTATTATCGAAAAGACAAAAAATAAATGTTGGTGAGGATGTGGAGAAATGGGAAACCTTGTATACTGTTGGTACGAATGTAAATTGGTGCAGCCATGGTGGAAAACAGTATAGAGTTCCTTAAAAAAATTAAAAGCTAGAACTACCGTATGATCCAGCAATCCCACCTCCGCATATACATCTAAAGAAAACGAAATCAGTATGTCAAAGAGATAGCTGCACTCCCATGTTTCTCACAGCAATATTCACAACAGTCAAAATATGGAATCAACCTAAGTGTATTGATAGATGAATGGATAAAGAAAATGTGCTGCATAAGTACATATATTATATATACACAGTCATGCAGTGAATAACAATGTTTCAGTCCAAGATGGATAGCATATTTGATGGTGGTCTCATAAGATTATAATGGAGCTGAAAAATACCTATTGCCTAGTGATATCATAGCTGTCTTGAGGTCATAGCACAAGGCATTATTCATGTATACATACTATTATTATTCCCATTTTAAAGAAAACATCAAAGCGCCGAAAACGGGAAACAGTTTTCCACGTTTACTCAGCAAATGAGTGGCAGAGATGGAATTTAGAATTGGGCAACAGACCACTAAGACTGTGCTTTGGATCCCTAAATATTGTGTTATCTCAGATACACCTTTTAAAATGTAACTCAGTACCATATGTAAGGACTGTTTTATGGAAAGAAGAAAATATTCTTAGTGGAAGTACTGAAAGGAAGAAATGGCAATACTTTATAAAAAACCACTAAATGTAATTAAAACAGTCATTTAATTTTGCAATCATTTGGACATTTAAATATTTGGATATTTGGATATTTAAATATTTGCTTTCATTAGACAAAACCAAATATCTAATGTGATTCACTATGATATTATTGAATTATAAAGAATATGATCATAGTCAATATGGAAATGTATTTCTGCTTTATAGCACCATGTTTGAGTGACTTTGGGTCTTTCTGAGTATTTGACTTTGTTTTAAATGGGATGGAGTGGGTATGTCTTATCTCAGCATGGATTAAATGTTAAACTGTCTATTAGCCATAGAATATAAGAAAAAATGAAAAAATAATATTAAAAATAATGATTAAATACAAACATGTAAACTTGAAGAGAGTCATGTTTTGCAGTTCCAGAAAAGTTTAAAACACTTTTCTTTTTGTGGTGTTATGCCATTATCTAAAAACTCCAAGGAAAATGTAAACATCTAATTCATTATAATGTTCCAATCAACAATGGATTTTTTTCAGAATATTATATGTAGCTTGGGTTCATTTTCTACATCCAAGTCTATTTTTCAGAATAAGAAGTGTTAGCTATATATATTTATGTCATTTTTAGCAATTTAATTTAAAATATAAATTATTGACACTTTTTAAAATTTTTAAATAATAAATATTTGTACATATTATGTACATATTTGTGGGATACATGTGACATTTTGTTACATATATAATAGAATGTAGAATGATCAAGTCAGAGTGTTAGGATATCCATCACCTTGTGCACTTACCATTTCTATGTGTTGGAAACATTTCAAGTCTTCTTTTAGCTGTTTTGAAATATACAATATGTTGTTGTTAACTCTAGTCACCCTACTCTGCTATTGAACATTATAATTTATTCCTTGTCTCTAACTGTATGTTTCTACCCATTGGCCAATCTCTTTATCCCTCCCCCAACCCACTCACCTGTCCCAGACTTTGGTATCTATTACTTTACTTTCTCCCTTCATGAGATCAACTTTTTTAGGTTCCACATATGAATAAGAACATTCAATATTTGTCTTTCTGTGCCTGGCTTATGTAATTTAACATAATGATCTCCAGTTCTATCCATGTTTCTGCAAATGACATGATTTTATTTTCTTGTGGCCTAATACTATTCCATTGTGCATATATACCACATTTTCTTTATCCAGTGATCTGTTGATAGACACTTAGGTTGATTCTGTATCTATCTTACCTGATAGCTCTAGGTAGGACTTTCAGTAGTATGTTGAATAGAAGTGGTGAAAATGGGCATCCTTGTCTTGTTCCAGTTCTTAGAGGAAAGGCTTTCAGGGTTTCTTCATTCAATATGACGCAGGCTGTGGGTGTGTCATATATGGGCTTTATTATGTTGGGGTATGTTCCTTCTATGCCTAGTTTGTTGAGAATTTTTATCATGAAGAGATGGTGAATTTTATCAGTTTTTTTCTGCATCTATTGAGATGATTGTATAGTTTCTGTCCTTTATTCTGTTAATCTGATATATCATGTTTATTGATTTGCATATGTTGAACCATCCTTGCATGCCTGACTTGTGCAAGTGCTCTGTCTCACCAGACTCATGCAGTTGGGAGAGAACTTTGCATGTAGTATGGCAGTAAAACCAGTGTGTGAGGTGCAATATGATCTCAAAGGATCATGTTAGTGGGTTCAGGTGGGCCAATTCTTGAGCCTCCAGTTGGCTTGCTTTGGTACCAGTACTGGCAGTGGTGGACTGGGCCGGTTGGCAAATCCTTGGGCCTCTGAGCATCGTGGGTGGTGTGGGCTATGGCAGTAGCAGGGGTGGGACAACCCTTAGGCTCCCAGGCAGCATGAGGGGGTGTTAGTGGTAGTGCTGGTAGTGGTTAGGTGGGTGCTGGCAGTGGTGTTGGCAGCATTGTTGGCAGCAGATGGCTGAGAAGGCCCATCATCAGAGCCCTGGAAGGAGTGCACAGATGCCAGCAGTTGTGGACAGGGCAGGGCTATCCCCAGACCTCTGGAGAGCATGCCTGGGCACCACAGGCAACTTTTCTTATCTTGTTGTTAGGATTAGTAGCACTCACATGTGCCCCAGATGGCCAAAGAGGGCAATCCCCAGGTCCTCGGGTCCCATGCACAGCTACTGCTGGGAGCCAGGCTTGGCTGGCTTGTCCTAAGGTGTGCACCGCCTGATGGTGTACACAGGCATCATTGGCTGTGGTTGGCAGGCTGGGCCATCCCCAGGCCTCAGGATGGCGAGCTTGGGCAGGTATTCTAGGGCTGTTACTAGGTAGGCCTTAAGGTGGCCTGTGTCTGTACCTGGGACGACTGGTGAGCCATGATGTGACACTCGCAGGGCCCCAGGTGGCATCCTTGGGCACTGGAGGGGGGCATACCAGGCTGGGAGGACCTGTCCTGAGGGTCTCAGGTGGTCTGCACAAGCACAGCCTGTGGCGGGCAGGGGAGGGCAGTTCCCAGGCCCTGGGCAGAGTGCTCTGGTGGTGGCAGAGGTGGTGGCAGTGGGCCTGCAGCTGGTGGGTGGGCAGGATTACTGCCAGCAGCAACCAACCAGGCAGGCAGGTCTCAGACTCTGGAGAGTGTGCACTTGAGCTCCCTTTGTCCCTGTAGCAACCTCCCCGTGCATGGCACCACCCTTTCCCCAGCGCGTACGGCCCTCTGTGGGCTTGAGTGCTGGGGCCCCTGTGGCACTGTTGTGTTCCACCAACGCTGTGCAGCTCCATTCTCTGGTAGGCATGGGGGATGCCTGTGAGTCCCTGGGGATGTGGAGGTGCAAGGGCTGTGGGGCGCAGGACAGGATGCAGGCTGGTGGGGGCTGGGCTCTCAGAATGGCACTGCGCTGCAGCTGCCTGGGACCTGGGAGGTAGGGGACCCTGCAGGAGCTCCTCTCTGGAGCAATGCTGTCACTTGAACTCCAGACAGCTCCCTGTGCCAGTCTCAGCGCTTGCCGGGGGACTCTCCCTGGGCTAGGATTGCAGGAGTCCCAGGTGGGGTGTGGAAGGCGGGGCGGGGAGGGGAGGGAATCTCTCACTTACTCTTTCCCACCCCTGGGCGTCTCTCTGGGGCCCCAGCCTATCCTGGCCTCCCTGTCCTTTGGTTCCTTAGTTGATTTCTGTCACTTCTCTGCTGAATTCCAGTGTTCTCTCTTACATGCTCTGCTTGAAGCGTGATCATCTTCTTTCCTGTTTGGGTTCTTTGTGGAAGAGGCCTGCCAGGGGCTCTGGCCAGCCATCTTGAAGCACCGCTCTAAACATTTATTTTGATCAATAGTAAATATAACATTTATTAAATGTCTTCATTCCAGAAGCCTACTTTAAGTTCTCATCTTTGGTACGCGATGCCTAACTCTTCCTGGTTACCCCTTAGAGGTGGCTTCTGGTACACATGGGCCTCTGCACTGAAAATATGTTTTCTCTCCAGGGAGATTTTTCTCATTTTAGATTCAGTGTGAAGTCAGAGTTTACTTTTGAAATGTGCTAGCTTTATCATTATTGTTATTTATTTTGGTTTTAATTGACAACTGGGCAGTGAGGATGCAGAAAATGAGAGAAGGAACTATCTGTAGAGACTTTTAAATCAATAATAAAACAGGCTAAAAGTTGATCTGCTCTCATGATGTCGGTGAGTTAGTGTTTGCAACAGTGTCAGAGGTAATATCCTGTCGCTACCAAGGCAGGCCACTGCCACTGTCCTCACCCTGGGCTGTACTGTGAACTGAGGGGAGCCGTGATCAATACACTGCATTTGGATTTGATAATCTTGTCATTCTTTCAGTTGAATGTCATTCAAATTGCAGCAGATTAAAACACGCAATAAAATGCACGTAAGTTTGAAGTAAAATTATGATGTAATTATTTAAATTGTGAGTAAATAAAAGCATACTTTCTTTAGGAAAAAAATTCTAGTGCTAAGAAGAAAATTATAGTTAAAGCTCTATTGATTTAACCAGTCTACCAATGATGATGGCTTTTTGTATTAAGTTTGCTGTAAAATAGCTAAATATTCAGATAACCCAAAATCTGTATAATTTATTTGCTATTCTATTTTTATGTGCTTACAGTGAATGCTGTATTTCAAAAAAGCAAATATATACATTGCTATTTTACCATTCTGCAAATGCCTGTTTATATTTTCTAGCTACTTGGAATATTTTCAAGAACCTTTATTATCTTAGACACTTTCAGAATATTTTGAAGGCTAGAACAAACTGCTGAAAGCCTAGGGCGTCTAGGAACTGTCTGAAGAGGAACTAAGATGAAGAATTTGCATGGATATTTTAAATTAATTGCCATATAAAATGTAATTAAAAGGCATCACTTATCATTTGAAGAGCAGTTGGCAAAAAATATGCATGGAGCTTTTATATAGCCATTCTCAACTGGAAAACGGAATCCCAGAGGCTGATGTAAGAAACTATCAGCACTTTTGAATTGGCTATTTCTAAATACCTGGAAGACTCTGGTGGTTGACCCCTTAACAGAAACAGAAATTATAACTCATTATCATTTGCTGTTGGCTATGAATATTATATGTTTTATTAAATTCTGTGCACAAACATCATTTTTTATTAGGTTAAAAATATAACTCCACCTAGACATGGATTCCATGTGGGCATTCAGTGCTTTCAATTTGAATTAGAGAAAACTATTTTTAAGTCATTGTAGTGACTTTAGTGATATCAAGATATTTTAGTTGAGGAACAAACTTATAAATTATTTATGATTTCACTTATCATATCACTGCTCTAATTTCTAATTCTATTAATTAGAATTTTTCTTTTTCCCCTAAAATTTCCCTCCTTTTCAATCAACATTTTTAAATTTATTCAGTTTGCATTCCCTTTTACTTTTTTGTGCTCTAATTTTTACATTCAGCTTTTTACCTCTTCCTGAGATGTTGGTGGATGAGAATATAAGACATAGGATGAATAGATCTTAAACAATTTTAATCATTTCTTAAAAATTTTATATTATAAATTGACAATTTACAGTTGTATATGTTTATGGGATACAAAATGATGTTATGATTTATGAATACAATGTGGAATAATTAATGCAAGCTAATTAATATATGCATCACCTCAAATACTTATTTTTTTGTGGTGAGAACATTTGAAATTTACTTTCTTAGCAATTATGAAATGTACAATAGACTGTTATTAACTATATTCACCATGCTGTGCAATGGATAAGTTGTTTACTTCTTAATCAAAGAAAAAACATAAATATCCTCAAAGGCACTTTTACAGTATGAAATTACTAAAAAAGCATTACAAATAAAGAAAATATCTCAAAAATAAATAAGCCACATTCCTTTATTGTAATGTACATCAGGTTCTTTCTTCTGACTCATTCTTATACAGTAGGTTAACATCAGAGATAGCTTTTCGTTGCAAGTACTGATTTCTTTTATTTGTTTTTTTCCAAGTAAAATTCGTGGTCTCTTCTTAGAGACTTATGCTTGTAATTGTAACTATTATTACTGGCTATATACATTTTTTTTGCCTCTTGGAATCATGTTCCATACCTCCTTAGGTCTATGTGATTTTGAGAATGGCTTGATGATTATACTCATTTTTATATTATTTCCTCATTAAAATAGTGTAACAAGCCAAAACTTGTTTTTTTTTTTTTTTTTTTTTTTTTTTTTTTTTTAGAGACGGGGTCTCGCTCTTGGTCAGGCTGGTTTCGAACTCCTGACCTTGAGCTATCCACCCGCCTCGGCCTCCCAGAGTGCTAGGATTACAGGCGTGAGCCACCGCGCCCGGCCCCAAAACTTGTTTTGATTCCTCATAAAGGATAGGCAATAAATAAAAGTACATTACAAATTTAATTATTTAACTTTTGAGTGAAAATTCCCATTTTTGTTTCATTTTTATGAAGACCTGAAAATAATATTACTTGGCAATTATTATTTCTATACACTTCATACATGTGTAAATTGGTTATTGCAGATTTATTATTTTAAAAAAATATTGAAACATGTCATAAAGATAAAACATTTTTTTAAACCATGAGTCCCATTATAGGCAATGAACAATAGATTTTCACAGTTTAGTGGGTCGTGGAGCTTTCAAATGATATGCTACATGTATAATAATGCAGAAGGAAAATTCCCCAGATGAGACCCAGTTCTTCCCCCACTTGCTAGTAATTCTCAGGCAGAATGCACTGAGAGTGCAACATTCTGAGACAGGAAGAGAATGTCTGGAACAACCCAGGATGTGACCTCATTCTCCTAGAACAGGATGTTGCACAACACTTTGCTCAGTGGCGCCCAGGGTAAATCAGCCTAGTAGGGAGTGCTTTTAGGGTCCCTCAGCTGTGGTACAGCACGGAAGACACTCAGTGAGACTTCATTCACCTGGGCAGCTTTCTTGAGTCTTGGGTGACTAGCTCACCATAATTCTAGGCTTTTGTTTATCCTTGATGCCTGTCCATGAGTATCAAACCTGCTTTGCCTGGCTTTCGTGAGAGCTCTGTCTCCCGAAAATCATGCAGTTGGGAGAGAACCTTTGTGTAGAGTATGGCAGTAAAACCAGCCTGTGAGGTGCAGTAGGATCTCAAAGGATCTTAACTCCATGACCTTTAAACCATTCTTAGTTTATCTCGTATTTGGCTAAAGTTAGAGGCAGCTTATTATTTCAGAACTGCAGTAATGAGATATCTGTTAAACCTAAAGCTTTCTTTCAAAGTCTTGATAAATATAAATCTATTTCTCAAGTTGCGGTTGGAAGATGGCAAGATAATAGACCTTCAAAGGAGGCTTATAGTTTACTAGATCCTAAGCTAGATGTTTTCTTGCATTATCTAATTTAACTTAAAAACACTTTTTGGCAGAGAATGAATATTATCTCATATTTACAAAAGGTGGAGAGGAAGTAAGGATTAAGAAATCTCATTCCTACCTTTCTATTTGGTGTAGTAATACATAAGAAAGTCAAATACATTTTATCACAAATTACTACTGTCACACTTGATGATTATCTACATGTTTGTTGCCTGTGGAGTAATGCAAATACTTCTATAATTGGCCAGATTTTTAAAGATTCATCATGGAAAAACTATTGTTGTACGTGAGAAATTGTCTGGTCAGCGTTTTAAAAGCTGTAAAATCTTTTACATGTAGGAATATCTTACACATAGTTTAGATTACTTGGGTAAATAGAATTAATTGATCACACCCCATTGTTTTCTCTCTCTTATAAAATGCCAATAAAATAACAGTCACTGAAAGTTATAAATTTATGATAAAAAAACATTCAGAAGAAGACCACACGACCAATTTCAATTTCATTTTGGACTGGGGCGATTAGTTGTAAAAGTAGTGAATCATGCACGAGGCAGTAGGAGTAGCCTAGAATGTTCCTAACGCGTGATGCAGCTCAGCAAGATGCTGATTTTCCCTTCAGAAATCCAGAGTCTAAAACATTCAAGGATGCCAGGTACGACAGAAGAGGACAGCAATAAAATATGGAGCTAAATTCAAAGGGAGTAACTGAAATTTCTCATAGGAGTTTATTGCCCTGTCTCAAAGATTCACACGCCACAGGGTATCCCAGCATTAAACCCCAAGCAGGGTAGCTTAGGGAGAACGTGAAGGGTCCACAGGGGAGCGATGAGTGCTGGTGTCTGGCCTTCCCTCTGCTAACCCTTGCTCCAGTCCTACCCCACTAGAGTAAAATGAACGAGGAATGAGCATCCTGGCATAACCAGAGCTGCCAGCCAGCTTTTCATTTCCTCATTCTTAGATATGAATGGAGAGCGAAATATCTTTCAACATCTTATTTAAGCTGTCACCATGAAAAATTACCCCCAAAACACAAATAATACAAGCGATGAAAAAAAATGTAGAACAAAAACAAAAGGCATAAAGACATTCTAATGTGTATGCTCAGAGAAATTTAAGAGATATTACATTCATAGAAACAACAAAGGACCTTTCATAAAATAACCCAGATATCCAGAAAATTATAAATAAATGTCAAAAATCAAATTAAAAATTGTTTAGGGAGTTTAGAAAACATAATCATGGAATGCTCTCCAAATGTCAAATAAAGTCAGAAAAACGAGAAATATGAAAGGTAAGAGACAAGCGGTATTGTTGTATGATGCCAAATATCTAAATGAGTTCTAGAGAGATAAAAGGTCTGAAAATTATCCACTCCTCCTACCACCAAAAGGAAGAGATTTTTTAAGAGTTGTAGTATAGGAATTTCCTCCCTGAAAGGGCCCATTGAGTGTCTGGTAAATGAATGAAAAATAAACCCACCAAGGTTTTTCATGAAAAATTTGAAAACCCTAACCATAAAGGAAAGTAACAAAAACTTTCAGAGAAGAAAAATAAGGTAATTTAGAAAGTTTAAGAGCAAAATAAAGACATGCTGGGATTTATAAAATGTGTACCTGCCACAGCTGTCTCTTTCAATGTCATCAGAACATGTTTTCTTACACGCGTATTTCCTTCCACAACAGAAAGGAAAATATGGGATCTGAAAAGATTTTGACCTAGTAAGTGACTTGCTAAGACTACGCAGCTGCTGGAGAGGCACAGCCAGGCTTGGAGGCCTGACGGCTGGCCGCAGAGCCTGGTTCCGGGGCCCTGAGCTGTAGTATCTCTCACAGAAACGGTGAGCGTTTCTTGAGGACTCGCCCTGTGCCGGGAAGCGGGCCAAGGGCTTCACATCTATCATCCACTCTTTTGTTTTCACAGTAGCACTCAAGGTAGGCGTGGGCATCACCCAGTTTTTAGTTGAGGAGACTGAGACCTAGGGAACTTAAGTGAGCTTCCAAAGTTCTCACAGCTAGTAAATAACCCAGTGAGGATTTGGACACAGGCCGGCTGGCTCCAGAGGCTAGGCTCTGTGTTCTCTGTCTCTCATGTGTTTATGAATATGGCAGAATTTATAGGTAGTTTGGATTAGTTTGGAAGGAAGAGTCCTTTTTTTTCCCCCCGTCAAACCTCAAAGCAGATGCCAAGGGCACTGTATGTGGCAGGGCACACAGGAGAGGGACAGTACTATTTTCTGTCCATCTCAAGATGACTGGTAACTGTTATTGAGGTGCAATAGGAGACTGATCTAATCATTTCTTCAAAAATAAGCAGAAAAGTGACAGAGAAAGAAAGACAATGGTGTGAAAAGTTAGAGAGAGTGTATGTAAAAGATCGGAAGTTGTGACTATAAAAGGTATCTCAAGCGTCCCCACTCTAGGTGTATTTTAGAAACAGCATGCCCAGGCGGCCTGCGCAGGAAAGAGGTGCACTTCTGTGACAAAACAGCTTGCCCCTTTTTCAGCCACATCGGTAAGGACACACAGCAGGTGTGTTACCAGTTTCTTTAAAGTTTCAAGTACCATGAGTGTGAGTCATTTTATGTATTACAAGGTGAATTGTGCTATGGAACCATCATGAGCAGTAAAACCTATTCGCACCTAGGATTCAAAGTTCGTGGAGTAGGTGATTTTGCAGTTCTGCTCTTGCTCTCTCGCTGTCTCTCTCGTTGATAAACCTGAAAAGCTAGACTGAATATATATCTTTAAATCTACCAAGACGTATAAAAGAGCTAGCAAGACAGTGATGAATTATGGAGCAAAATTCAGAATGCATGCTTTGTGGTCATAAACAATGTGGTAAAAAAAAAAAAAGTAATGTATAGGTGAATAAATTAGATGTCGTTAGAAACTACACGTTGATATTCCATTTAAGGTCAACAACGTTCACTTTTGACCTTTTTGAGGTTTTCATTTTCCCCATTTCATTTAACAGGTCTCGAAGCTATTGATTTCCAGTCACTCTCTATAATTTTAAAAGCTGTTTCTTAAACGAGAGAAAAGAAGTTCAATTGATCAGAAAATTATTTAGACATATTAAAAAGTTTTTAGTTTGTTTAAGTATATTCTCAATAATTTTCCCTCCTTAGATTTACATATTAGACAATCTTGAATCATAGGACAGTTTATCCCTAGAACAAAGAAGGAATGAAAAAGGAAATATATTTTCCACTCTTTATTTTTTCCTTCCTAGCATCTCTTGTCCTGCATCTCATTTTCAGAGAATCATCTCCAATGTTATTTTGGGAAATATGCTCACCCAGCTGCCCCCAACCTTATGTATAGGACCTTTGGGCCACAGCAAATTCGTTTTCAAGTTGAGTCAAACAGAATCTTTCTTTCCTAATCTGATCGGGAAGCCTTCTTAGTTTGGATCCTACTAAGATTCCAACTAAGCTAGTTGGCTGTATTTAAGTAATAAAATGTAAACATGGACACTCTTGACTGCCATATTATGACTTGGGGGTTGGAAACAAATAAATCTGATTGGCTGTATGAAAGTAGAACGAGTTAAATCCTCAGAGAGAAAGAGAGAAACCAGAGAAAGAATTCTTACAGTGATCCCTCCTTGATTCCAATTTTTCCAGAGTCCTAACCATCCCCTTGGACTTTGATTCAGCAAGTTGTTTTGGTGTGTTATTAATATCTTTGCTTTCTTCTTAAGCTAAGTTTATTTGGGCTATTTATATGCAGTAACAAAAAAGTTATATTTAACAAAATTTAGATAAGACAGCATTATCCTACTCTAATCTGGAAATTAATCATAAGCAGAAATTAATACTATATATATAAATATATATGTAATGAAAGTTCTTCAGGAATGTGCAAAGTTTTCCTCTTCAGCCTCAGAAGTACAATATGGCATATTAAGTTTAACTCACTTATGGAAGAAATCAAAAGGCCTTTATAATTATTACTATTACTAATGTATTTTTCTTTTTAGTATCTTTATGTAGAAAGTGTCTCTATTTTAGTTTATGTTCTGTCTCTGTCATCATAGTTTGTTTTATTTTATTTAAGAAATGAGCAAAACATATATATATCCCATAAAATAATTAAAAATAAGAAGTCTTTATATTTTAGTTCCTGAATATTGTCTTCAAATGTTGCAGATTACAAAATTGATTCACCAAATGTGAGATGAAATGTCAAAGGTACATGACCAATTATCTATGACATTTCATTTGTAGTTAAGGCTATAAATTGTTCATGATGAAGTCTTCAGAGATGCTTAAATGTCAAATACTAGAGTTCTGGGTTCTATATTAATTGCTACTTTTATGATTTATGCTTTTTATATTTGTTATCTTTCTGCCATTTAACATTACACTTTTAATTCAAAATTTGATATAGAACAGAGGAAAGAATAGTGTGTATAGTGTTAATTGACCAAAAAAAGGGGTAAGATGAATGCATTCTTTGATAACATTGACCATAATTTAATTCATTCAATTTCACTGTCAAAGAAAATAGGAAATAATCAATTAAATTTCAAAACATGTAATTGAAAAAACCTGTAGACTTCTATCCATGCTCACATTTAAATTGGAATCTGACTTTTCACTTGTGCCTCTAGTTTTAAGCATTCATCATGTCAGTTTGACATTTCAATTGATAGATAAAATTGAGTAAAATTAATTGCTATTCAAAAGTGAAATATCCTCAACAATTAACATCTGATGTGTGTTTCACACAAATTGGCATGCCTAGCTAAATTTTGGACAATTGAAGTCATTGTTTTTTTAAGAGTTTTGTTAAGAATTTCCTAAGTTAAATAATAGAGGGGCTTATAATGTTCTAGAATGGAAAAGCTTAATTTTATGTTCTTGCACATTGAAAAATTTATTGTAAACATTTAATTTAAAATGAATCTGCATTTTACAATGGAGAGTATCAAATGATTTGGAAGTTTATATGGGAGAATGAAGGTGAGAATATTTTAATAAAATTTTAAAATAGAATTCTAGGATCAAGAACTTGATGTTCAATATAATAAAATATATTAATCTGCTATAATCAAAATTATTTTGTCAGAAATAAAAAAATAAGAAGATGATCTAAATCATCTCAAGACATATGTAAGAATATGGGGAATGTAATCTACATTAAAGGAATATTTTAATTCAGTCATTAAGATTGTTTTATAAACTAATAATGTTTGCATAATAGGTTTTCCACTTAGAAAATGTGAAGTTTGATTTTTCATCCTTACAGAATGATTTTTAAGGGAATTAATGTTCTAAATATAAAATAAAAATATGAGAAGTATCTTCAAAATATAGGAGTCATTTTCAAGCAAGACAGGAAACCTATCATAAGGGAAAGGAATGACATAATAAACTGCATAAATATTAACATTAATTAACATTAATGTTTGTTATTAGCAAGTCAAAAGACAAATGATAAACTGCCAGGAAGTGTTTGCTTCATATGATGGAAGCAACAGAGGTCTTATGTCACCACCATACAAAAAAATATTTCCAATTAATGAAACTTCAAAAAAAAATCTTTAAAAATATCTGGAAAATCATTATCATCATGGTACAGAATCAGTAATCTTCAATTTCAAGAATGAACATCTAAAATGTTCAATAATTTCAAATGTAGACATAAAATGCATATGAGCACATATATTTCTTAAAATAATTTGTCATTTTATTAGAAGTCTCAGATTCCACTATCTTTAGTGTCTCCTTTTTCCCCTTATCTTTCTTCTCTTTCTGCTGTTCCAGCATTGGCAATTCCTTTGTTTAAGCAGTAGAGCTGAATGTTATCAACTGACTTATGTCTACTCTTGTCTAATTTCTCATTCTTATAAAGAACAAATGTTGCTTTTCTTGCATAAAATTATATAATCAACAGCAACTGAGGTGATTTAGATACCTGAATGAGTCTCCATTATAATATTTCACACAACAGTAAATTATTATTAATATTTTTAATTAAGTATCAAATTGTTGGAACTAAATTATCTGCTAGTATTTTGAATTTATGAAAGCCTCCACTGCTGCCCTAGTTGGTACTCTGTTGCACGGGGCCCTGTGAGGCATACCCTTCTGTCAATATGAAGTTGGATCAATCAGATGATAGGGACCCCTGAACTTTCCCTATTCTTGTTTCCTTAATTTCTTCTCCCTGATCTGGTCAGTTCGCTGAGTTAGGGATGAAGTCTCAAAGGCTTATTTCACCTTGATTAATGAACATACACACACACACACACACACACACACTCTCCCTCTCTCTCTCTCTCTCTCTCTCACACACACACACACACACACACATATACAAGGGCAAACATACATTATTGTCATCAGAATAAAACCATGCTTTCTTGCAAATTTGTCCTGAAATTATATTTATGGGCATGCCATTTAATATATTTGCAAATCTTTAAACAAGTAGTATTGACATGTATGTTTTTTCTGTATACTATCTTTGAGGAATTTTAGTATTTAGATATAGAAATTTAGAAATAAAATGTAGAAAGTTTCTTTAAATTAAGAATTTATATAGCTTTTAGAATTTCTTAGAAATGGAAGAAAATATGTATATATATGAAAGTACTGAAAAATATTTTTTCATAACACCTTAGACAATGTGTGGAAGATGTGTTGGTGATTCTTGTAACTTTCTCAATTTCATTTATAAATGGTATAATCAGTTCTACTTCACGGAGAACAATGTTTGTAATAATTCTTCAGAAGTATCATCAATCATATTAATAACTTTAAATATAAACCTACAGTTTGTCCCAATACTCTTTTATCATTTTAATTGCTTGTTTACCTTAGGCCTGTAGCTATAGCCTTTTTCTTATTTAATATTTTTACATTAAAAGAATGCTTAGGTCAGTCTGAGGCATCTATAAAAAATTAGATGGGATTCCAATGCTATTACTATTAGATATGAATAGAAACCAAAAATACAAATAAATAAATAAATGAAATATTTAGAGGTTGGATAAGACCAATGTTAAATTCTTTTAAGAGGACCTTAATGATAATTCCTGATCTGATGCAGGGAGCATCCCAAGGAAGAGAGGAAAGCCCCCGATCTTGCCAAGTGGGCTCTTGGCTTTATGCAGGAAAGAATTCAAGCACAAGCCAACTAGTGACAGAAAGGTTTATTGAAATAGAGACAGACAGCAGATCCTACCTCACGGACAGAGCAGAGGTCCTCTCCCAAGCAGGAGGGGGACCCCTTATAGGGCAATGATAACGTTTTTAAACCTTCCGAAAACCCTACTCGGAAACAACCGTAGGTAACCAGCACTGTCTTGTGGTCAGGCCATATAGGTGAATCATGAACTGGTAAATGCAGTTTGTAAGGCATCTGGTTTAGTATTTCATCGATCTCTGGGAGGTCATGGGCTGGTGACTTGCTGTTCACTTCTTTGGTCAGGGTGGTTAGGGTGTGGCATTAGTCAAAATGGCTACACTCAGGCTCTCTCAACCTTCCTTTTCTGCCTTATCCCTACATTAGATCCAATTGGATGGGTATATGTTTTTGTTTTTTACCAAAAATATATTTGGTTTTAGTTTTACTGTCTCTTTTATCCTCCAAACACACACACTCACCTATTTTCTTTTTGCTATAAGGTTGTTTTTAATCATTCATGTCAATATCCATGTGTGACCTTGTTTTATTTCTATATTTCATGATATGCCCTTGGAAACCTGAATGACATAGTATAACAGGAAATGGCCTGAGGAAAAGAAAGGCAAAAATATTTTCTGTCTCTTTAAAACTTCCCCAACTCTTTTTGTGAACTGTGGCCTGGCCTGCATCCCTGAGGCAGGTTAAGTCCTTTGTTAAAAGAGATAACTCAGCCATCCCAGGTGGCACCAGCCCCACAGCTGGCTAGCTGGCAGAGGTCAGGGCTCTGTCTTGGCAGAGATGGGATGATTAGAATAAACACATTAGCCAGGAATGAGGGGCCCTCCCTTAAAAGCTCTATAATTCTGCTTATGTTCAGGAAATTTGCATTTTGAGACCAGAGAAGGTCTAACATTTTTCTTCCTTTGCTGGCAAAGTAATAAAACTTCTCTTTCCTCCTCCCCAAACCACTTGTTCTCATTCTTCTGATGAGGCCTCAAGGACAAGTGCCGAACTTTCGATAACAATAATTTTAGACATATTTGTTTCTGTCACTTTCTTATCCAGCAAATTAAAGTATTTATTATTTTGCTTTAGTGAGAAGGAAAAGGGAGGGAGAGACTCCAGATGGGTGTCATTGAAATTCTGACACTGAATCAAAGTCATACAGAGATGAATGTGAAACCAGAGAGAGAGGGCAGGTATGTTTGAATAAGGTGCATGGATTTGAAAGAACTGGGAGATATAAGGCAAGATTTAGGCTGAAGGGAGGCTAAAGAAAGTTTGAAATTGTGGAAGTAAAGCAGTTTTATGGGATAAAGTATTTCTGGATGTTGTATCTTACAAGGTAAATGAGAGAAGATATTCCCAAAGAAACTCTGAAAACAGACAAAGGGACTAGAACATTTATAACCTTCACAGCTTCAGCTATAGGTTCATATAATAAATGATTTAAGTGAAGAAAAAATGGGCAAATTTATTCATCATTCTAGAATCTGATATTAATTCCCTGAGGGAGAAGTATGTTTGACCACAATGTGGGCTGTTTATGAAAGAATGACTCATTAAGATCTAATCAGCTATTAACATTCTAGTGCGGTTACATTGTTTTAGTATTCAATTCCTAAAGGGCTTCAGGGAAAAGCAAAGTATCAGTCTGTATCATCTATATGAGTTTATCTGGAACAAGTTAATTTTAGATACCTTTCTAGTATTGAGCCTGATCTGCCATGGATCAATTTTTCTTTTCCCTTTACATAAGAGGTAAAATTGGGCAGTGGTAACTTTCTGGTCCAGATTGTGACAAATGTGAAAGGGGTAGCCTTGCAAAAATAACAGGAAAATACCTAATCCCACAATTCCCCTAGTAACGGTTAAAGATCAATCCTACGAGTTCTCTCACTATATCAGATATCTCACTATATCAGGTATCCTGTAGGAGTTCTGTTTTGCACAACTTCTAAAGAAAGCTGAATGGACAGAAAAGAGATGTAAATCTGTCTCTTTCAAAATTGTTATTTGAGAATCTGCTTTTACAGAGTTTCTGAGTAAGCAGCAGGAGAATAAGCTATAGCCTCAACCATATCTCCAGGACGGAGTCACATCTCCTGTGATAATCTCTCCTGCAAGGAAAGGCAGGAAACCAACTCTTGGACTTTGACATCCTTGCAGTTTTTGTTATCTACCTGCTGCCACTTTTGTTATCAACTGACAGCCAATGTTTTCTCTTCATCCCCCTTCAAATCAGAGAGCCAGTTGGCCCCTCTGCCGGCACCCCCTTCTCTTTCTTTGGGATGCCATGCCGTCTCCCTGCTTTCCCTCTCTTTCACTCTCTCTCTCTCTTTCTCTCTTCTAAGAAGGTTAAAATAAACATTTTTACTTTTATATCTTAATCTCTGCATGAAAAATCTTTCTTCACCCACACTGTGAGCACCTACTAAGCTTTCCACCCTAACGAACCTTTTGATTTTAAACTGTCTCCCAGCACTTCCTTTTTAATGCCATGAGATCAAACTAACAAAGAATGAAATTTTAAATGCTTTCATGTACATCAACTGCTACGGTGGTCACTAGGGTCTTCTCTACCATTCGTCTGAATGCATTAATCCGTTTTAATTCATGCCTAGTGTTTTTGAAATTCCACTCTGACTTCTTTGGACTCTCTGGTACACTTTATTAGTAGGGCAGTGTGCATACAAAGAGATGCAAGTGTATTAATACTATTCAATTCACAGTTAAAAATGACTTTTACTCATTTAAATTTTTGGAGGTTTTAATACAACACTTTCTAAAATATAAGTTTGATTATTTGCAGACACATCAAACAGACAAGATAGAAGCATTCATTTTATTTTCCTGTATCCAAATTTCTAGCTCAGAAAGGAATTTATTCTCTTTAAAGGAGGAAGTTTCATCTAAATAAAAGTAGATCAGAAGTAATTACTATGTACTCATATAAAGTTTATTTTTATACTCATATAAAGCATTTTTCCAAGGAAGACAGTTAAAAAAAATTAATACAGAGTAGATTCAAATTAATTTTAACTTTTTAAAATTCATTGGATCTTTATTATAAGTGCAAAATATGTGTACAAATTTGACCTAACAAATTTTTTTATTTAATAATACATTTATTTATTTATTTCAGCATATTATGGGGGTACAAATGTTAAGGTTATGTACATTGCTCATGCCCCCTTCCCCCCTCGAGGCACAGCCTCAAGCGTGACCATGCCCCAGACGTTGCACATCTCACTCATTATGTTTGTATATACCCATCCCCTCCTCCCCCCTCCTACCTGCCCGACACCCGACAAATGTTATTTCTATATGTCCACTTAGGTGTTGATCCGTTAATACCAATTTGCTGGTGAGTACATGTGGTGCTTGTTTTTCCATTCTTGAGACACTTCAATTAGTAGAATGGGTTCCAGCTCTATCCAGGAAAATACAAGAGGTGCTATATCACCATTATTTCTTAAAGCTGAATAGTACTCCATGGTATACATATACCACATTTTATTAATCCACTCATATATTAATGGGCACTTGCGTTGTTACCACAACTTTGCAATTGTGAATTGTGCTGCTATAAATATTCAAGTTCAGGTGTCTTTTTCATAGAGTGACTTTTGTTCTTTTGGGTAGATG